>MU120897.1:0-218524 GCA_014904835.1 Paxillus ammoniavirescens
GACTGGTAACGTGAGCATTCTTTTCCATCAGGATCATTTCTCAGCTGAACCGAAATGGAGCAAGCGCCCTGTGGAGTATAAGATGGCTACGCATGCAATGATGCGCGATCGATTGCGCGTCTGTCCTCCTCATCTCTTCTCTCTCCCCCGGGAAATGGTCTTATACATATCTTACGATGGACGACTTGCTTCGTTCCGCAATTTCCCGCAGAGACACAGCATGCAGCATACATTGCGCCCTTGAACCCCCATTTCCCGTTCTGCGATCAAGATTCTGTGACCAAAGTAACCCCCCCTCCCTGCTAGTGCATCGTGATCCTCCGCCAGTGACAGACTTGGGGTCCCGTCCAAGTCGACCCGAAATGGTTTCTTCGCAGAAAAGTCCAATCAACCCAACTGGTTGCATCGCAAATTAGCCCAGGTGTAGCGCAAGTCTATGATTTAATTTTAATGACTGTGGCGCTCTATTCAATTGTTTTCTTGTTTGCACTTTGCGTAGCGTGTCGACCGGCTCATCCTGCGCACAGGGTTCTGTGACTCGTTCCGAATACACTAACACCCTAACTAGGTGGCTCCCGACACACTCGCATCCGACCTGAGGCAACCCCAAAATGGTACTTTGGCAGGAGCGTTCTGATTTACTTGGCTACGACTGGTTGTATGTGGTACGCTTAGCCCGAACCTACGAGTGCGTGGTGTTCGATGGATGTTTTCTTCCCAAATGCCTGCCAGTTCCTGGTAGCTGCCATGGCACGGTTCCATCGATCCTTCTAAGTCCTCATTCCATGGCACAACTACCAGCTATCTGGGTGGCGGGCTCTGGGGGTTCAAATAGAGAATTTCCATCCTACAGAAGAACGCCAACGCACCATGTATTTCAACGGAAGTCCATACACTTCTCAATATCAGTTCCCTCCCTTTATGCAAAACCAAATTTGCGGTCCTTTGTGAGCCCGCCTTATAGCGCTGCTTCCCTGCTCTGACTCTTTTATCCATTCAGGAATCATCATCAGATCGCCCCCGCCGGTCAGCAAGAGTTCAACAACAACTGGGGACAAGAGGTACGCCAGTGATTTTTCTTCTTTACTCTATCTCATTAGTCCATAGTCCATAGACTTGATGGTATCCTTTGCACAACATTCGGGGCACTCCGGGATGAACCATCCGGCCCTTGCAACAGTGATAACGAACAGAGAAGCCCTTCCCCCACAGTACGTACTTGATTTCATCCCCTGTCTCGCCGATGCTGACGTATGACCAGGGTTGCCACCGCTTCCACTGGCCACGAATGTGCGTGGCTCGAGGAGCATTCGCGTTGTGGGGAGCGGTTCGATACGGTGTCAGAGCTCGTGGTCCACTCAGCTGTAGCACACGATGCTCGCGGCACTGCGGGCAGATCGCTGACCTGCCAATGGGACATTGGGCGAGGACCTTGCCTCGCCAAATTCCGAAGGGATCACTTCAAACGTCACCTCGAAAGTCACCTTGGCATCACACACCTCTGTGAGCACTGCGGCAAGACTTATTCGCGCGCAGATTCCCTGAAGAATCATGTGAATCTGCACCACCCCACGCATTTGACCGCGCTCTGATTCGGACTCGTTTTATCGTATCACTATATTTCGGATTTCTTTTAGTTGCTCTACTTTTGTTTCGGCTCCTTCGGTAACGAAGTACTTGTATGAAGGTCCCAGTCTGATTAACTTCGAGACCGATCCCAGATATGCTATTATACGTTTCATGCCTAACACTAGAATATGACTATTTCAAACCAAACATTCCCGCAGTTATGAACATGCAAGGACAACCATCCCTTCGACATAAAACGAGTCAGGAAAATTGGGTTACTGGTGTCTAACGAGTGCATATACAACCACTAGGAGTACGGATGGTCGTCGACAGAGGTGGCACAGCACAGCACATTGGCGCTACTGGTGCCAGTTAGGGGCTTTGAGGTTGGGTTGGACAGCAAACCGGGGAAAATCGGAGCCAAAACTGCGAGCCTGAGGCGCACAGAATGAAACCGGTGGTGGCAGAGGAGCACTTACGTAGCAGCAGATACCCTAAGATGATCAATAGATTTCTGCATGCACATGAGCATTCAAACCTCTGAAAGGCTCACCAACGACTGGGGTCCTAGTAAGATGTGTAGGCGGTGCACCGAGATGAAAGAGAAAACGTCGTCAGGATGAAGATTTGCATGGGTCGATTCTATTTGCTGGGACCCTTAATATGACGTTGACATGAATGGAATGACACCGTTCGTGTGGCTGTTGTAACCAGAAGAGTCTCCTAAAGCTGCATGTATATGAACGCACGCAGCACCATGTGGGCAAAAACAACACTCAACCAATATTAATATCGCAACCAACCGATGGCAGGTTGTCCACTTCGAGTTTTACATGTATATCATATTCGCGGAACTTTATCGTTTGGGAAAAGCTTTGGAATTGCAAATTCCGAGTGATGTGCCATGGTGTCGGATCGTTCGTGTGGGGGTATGGACGCCACGCGACGTGACCAACCCTAAAGGCTTGACGAACCACAGCAGCGACATCATCGAAGCCAAAGTGTTCCGATAGTGCCACAGTTGGAGATCGAACAATAAACTTTACCCCCCTTCTCAACTATCCCACCTAAGGCACGGATGCTATGGCAGGGCCAGAGCCGGTCTGGGGACCAGTGAGTTGTCACGGGACCCGAGGATGTAACCAAACCTGGGTAGTGAAAGCGTTTACCAGTGTCGTAGCTTCGTGAGCTTGGTTTATAGTTGCCTGCTTTCAAGAGTGCCTTCCGGGCTAGGCCTGGGGATTAGCGGCGTTACCGAGGCTGCTAAGGTCGATCTTACAAATCAGCGGCGTTCCGTGTCAAGACAATGAAAAGCCGTACCGCAAATTACCCTTCGCTTCTCCCTCCTCTGAGAAGGATCGACGTCGATCTAAGTGACGAAATGACAGTTTACAGAATGGTGACTCCGACTGACGCAGGTGCATCACAGTGGGTGATACATATAAAATGGCAACACGCACCAGTGCCCGATCAGGCGATAATATTCACAATTCTATCAGTCACGGTCAAGTCGTGGTCGTTTTCTGAATACACCTGAGAGTCGCCAAAGCGGGGATATAGGGGCGTACATTGCACCTCGTCAAGGTGTCACTGGATCTCATCAGCAGTCGCCTTCGGACACTCAAATTACTCACGACCGCTCACCAGAGGGTTAATAAGTTTCTCTGTCAAGGATCAGCACTCTACGCTACTCCACGATGAGAGACGCATCTTGTAAGTAGGCGGATCGGTCACTCCCTGTGAGTCTACTTGTGCCAATCGTGTGTTGTCCATGTGGCGGTGCACAGTTTGGCGGCTTTTTGTCCTCCGTACATATGTCCACACGGGATCCGAGTGGCTGGTGACTAGTGACGTTTGACAAAGGGCAGCCGATGCTGATCCTGGTTGGGAGGGCGTACTTGCATAGTCGCAGCTAGACCACAGTATCCGATCCCAGCTGAGGTGATCAACTACATCGCTGGCTGTCGGGTTCCTGTATTTTGTGGTGAGATTCAACGGGTTCGAGATTCTGTAGAACAAGGTAGAAATCCTTAACCATGTGTGTAGCACCTGAAAAATGAGGCAATAACCTGCTTCAAGAGGAAGACGTGTCTGCGGTCAGCGAAAAGTGGAATGTTACTACGATGCGTGCCAGTGGTCTGAAGATACTTGAAGTTAAATGCCCAGGTTGTCAGGGTATAAAGTACCGACCCTAGCCTCATGATCCTCGTGGCTTCTGAAAACGGCAATTTCTCACCTGGCCTTTGGCCTAGGACGCTACATCAATTTGGCTTTGTTTACCATGCCACCTTCTTGCCCTGATGAGGCCACAGCACGCAGGGTAGGACCTTCTTTGCCAGCGGCCAAACGCTGCGACGAGAAGAACTACAGCCGATATATAGGGCAAACGTTCCCGAGATAGCCAGGTGTGGTGGGTCAGTGGTTGCCGGCGTGCTTGTCCACACGCGAGACGGGGGCTCGTTGCGCGTGCCAGTGACCAAAAAGTTGAAACCGTCAGAAGCCGCACCTGGATTCTAGGGAGGGTACTAAGTTTGATGAATGCAACAGGAACGACTCGGATCTTATTCTCAATGACGAAGGCATGCGGCCATCATCTATCAATCACCGAGGCTCCTATGTTAGGCTGCTAGATCCTCAACGTGTAAGAGAATACTTTAGAGCTCGTCGCGACCATTCGTCTGTCACAGCAGTGTTTCATGTGACCTCCTTCACGAGATGTTGAAACGTTGACTGGTCGACCTTCCGGCGCTGTGTCGTTAAAGACAAAATCAGAAAGATCAGTTCGCCCCAATCTGTGTGCATGTGGTAGTCAGCGAGCACTGGGAAGTACCTCCTAAATCGACACTCCGTCCGTCCATCCATCCGTCTGAAGGTGATGCACGAAATTGAATCGCCGCTGATGACCAAGTCAAATTATGTAACCGACGCTGTGGTCGGCTGAACTCCGCCCAGGCGCCATCCTCCGCTCGAGACAGCGCACGACGCAGACATTTTATTTAATAAATTAAAAATAATAAAATGCTTCCGTGAATCCATCGTCTTCACGATGATCGAAGGTCCTCGTCAATCTTGCGTCAATCTATCTCCAATTGAAATAGCCAATTTCGAGTTTACACCACGTCGGGCAAGAACTCGCGAATTTTCATTTCGTTAATCCCTCAGGTTTGTTGCCACTAGTCGTCATTCAGCGCGTGCTAGCTGTCTGACGGATTAATATAGGGCATTCCGAAGTCGAGTCAACGTTCACGCCCGCGAAAGGAAGCAAAATTCATGGCCTAAAAGCTGGGAGTTAGAATACCAAGGTCAGGTGCAACCCATGATGTGAGTATATTTCAATGACTAACCAAATCCTTAGGCTTCGTCGAGCTCCAAATCTCGATGTCCGAGCCAGGCCATGAAGGGGTTGCGCTCCATGAACCGTGAGAGTATTGGTGTCAGACGTGTTTGGTGGTAGAATGGCGCACAGTACTCCTGGAGATGATGCCGTTTTGATGAACGTCCAGCCAGGTCGGAAGGTTTGAACCTGTCTAGTATTTCCGGGCTGTTTTCGTGACCAGGTTCCTGTAATTGGAGGATGGACGATAGCTAGGTGGATGCACAGGTACACTAGTTGATCGCCTTGCTGTTCTCTGGCGTGGCAGTCGCGATATCAATGATACGTGCTGTGCATATCGGTAAGATATAACCTGGTGTCAGTTCTGGTCACTTAAATGAACTCTCCGTGTAGGACAAACGAAACCAACACACAAGCGCCTACTAATACCTATAGTGTGGGATTTTTATTTGCAGTGGGCATAGCCCTTGGGGCGAAACTGCGGTCATGTTCTTCCGCTTCCGCTTCACACTCCCTGGGCGTACTTTTCAGAGGCGACTACTCGACAGTTAAGAACCGGTCGATATCGATCATTCATTCTGATATCGATCGCGAAAAGAAACAGGTAAGTAACCCCACTTATTGAACCACGAGCCCGGAAGCTGACATAAAATTTTTGGCAAGCCACCAACTCGTCCTCATTGTCGTGGCTGGTTGGGGTCTTAACTCGGAAATGCTACTTGGTGGTCGCTGGCAGGCCTCCATTGCCATGACGTGCGACTATGCTAGAGACCGCACGAGTGATCTGTGACGATCTGGTGAGCCTCTTCTCACCTCCCTTTCTCTTGGAGGGCTCAATTCTTGATTCGGTAGTTGTATCAGTTAATCTTGGTTGGTAGCTGCCTGCCACTTTGGCGGGCCTCCATGGCCATGGCACGCCTCCATTGCCATGGCACGCCTCCATTGCCATGGCCTGCAGCCACGCTGCAAACCGCTCCAACGATTTAAGGCGACCCGGGTGCTAGAAATGCGGCGAAGATATAAAAGCAACACAGATTACCTTTGGTTCCAACTCGACCACGTCCTTGATCAACATGTATGATGAGAGTAGCTACTATATGCGTTACACTCATCCGAATGTTCAGATTTACGAACCGGATCAGTAGGTCCATACTATGGTTGTTGCCGGTTCATCAGGCTGAGTCGCCTCAGCAGTTTCAGTGAATACGACATTCTAATTAGTCCCCACCCATCCGCCGCGAGTTCCTTTTCATACCTCTTCGAGGAACCCAGGGCCAACACGCCATTTCTGGAAGAACCCTTCTCGCCACAGGAGGTACCATCTGGGACGAACGATGTAATCCTTCACTCTGTTTTCATGTCCTTTGGCTTAAAAACCCTTTTTAGCCTTTGGACCTCTCATCCGAGATCGCGACCAGTACCCACCGCGAAGAGACGGTTTTTCCAAGTGACGACTTTTCCTCAACCACCCACAGCGGCAGCGGCGTCCCCGAAGGCATTCCGGTTCTGCATCATGACCCGTCTGACTCTACTCCCCTTCCGCTGTCATCTCACTCCGAGCTATCAGAGGCCCTTGGCGCCAACGTGTCCCGCCAAGGTCACACCGGTCCAGGCTCGCTGCAACATTTTAGCTCTGTGAGTACCCACCTACCTTGGTTTTCGTCTGTCTGTCAAAAGCATTGAACGACCACAATGAACATCGCAGGTTGAGTCTGGTTCACATGAGTGGCATGTCAATTGGCAGCAACACGCTGGTGGTGTGAGTTGGCTCCCTTCGTCTCGGGTACCTTGGTGGAAGCTTAATTGAGCATTACAGGCCAATAATAATCTTCCGTTCCCATCTGGGGCGGGAGATGTAATACCTCTTAATAAGCCTCTGGTCCCTTCATTCCTAAACGCACCTAGTGACCACCACGAAGGGATGGCTCTTCCGGGTTATGATTACGACTTCGCTGTCTCAAACGCTTACAGCAGAAGCGTCGTCACCGATGGCACTACAACCCCCCGTCGTGTGCCATCAGGGGTCCTTGACACCAACTCTTTGTCCTGCCAAGATCCCTCTGGTCCAGGGTCGCTGCCAGGGTTTGGCTGTGGAATTAACCACTCACTTCGGTCGTATACCTCTGTCAACAATGCTATACGCATACAAGGGGCACCGCAGGTTCAGTCTGGTTCACATGGGCGGGACTTCGGTCAAGTGGAACGTGTTGACGACGTAAGTTATTCACTTCGGCTCGCCGATCTTAATCGAAGGTTGACCGGACGTGACAGACCGGTAACGATCTTCTGTTGTCTGCTCCAATGAGCCGTTCCCATGCAGATCGGTATGATCTGCAGCCGCCGGTCGTTCGTGCAACCACTTGGGGACGTACCTCCCACTTGGATACACCGAGCCCTGGTTCTCAGCTACCGCCCTCCTTGACAATCTCACAGGTTAGCCATGGTCTAGGACGGTCACAACTGGACCCTCGCCTTCCTAGCCATGCTGCACGTCAAGGTGTACACCGAGGAACAGCCAATTTAACCCTCCGCCCGACCCGGTCTATGACCTATCCCCCCCATAACTCGTCTCCGTACCCGAACATGCAAGCAGGTCCGTACAAGCACTCGTCCGAGACTATCCCCAAAAAATGTGGGTGGCGTGCCACTGATGGGTCCACATGCGAAGGGAGCATCACTGGAGCCACTATTTCGGAGCATCTCGTTCAACATGGGATCACAGATATGGCTTATAGTGTGCGTATTGAGTGTCGGTGGTGTCCCGACGGGAAAAAACCAATAAAGCGCGAAAGCATCGTCCGACATGTGCGAGAAGTGCATATGCGCTTAAAGCGCCCGCCCAAGTCCAGGGCTGGTTCAAGCGCTCTCATGGGCTCTCCAGAATTTTTTCAAGGATAGACTTCGTCTATAGATGCCTTCTAGTCTTTGGCGCGCTGGTCGCGTTTTTTGTCCCCTCCTCTTTATAATATGTTTATATACGCTTATGTCAAGCACCCCTAATTTCGCTCAGACACTCAGATCACCGTTGATATTTCGGTCCACATATCCGTTCAGTCACACCACAAATTAGTTTATAATAGGCCTGTTGCAACACTCTACCTTTGAAATAGCTACGATGCATGCATCCTCTACCCGTAAGTCTTATGAACTAGAACCAAGCTAAACGACCGTCGCCTGTGCGATGATAGAAAACATGCTGTGATAATAGCCAAAGTTGGAGACGCGGAGGCCAACAGCATACTACAGAACGAATCGTAAAATTTCGTTACGAGTCCTCGATAGTACAGAAGCTGTGGCGCCTGCCTTGACCCGGGCGTCATGATCTTCAGTGGTACAAGTTGGAGTCCATGCCAATGCCAACCCACATAGTGTGCAACCATCCTAGAGACTGTTCGAGCCATCTACATGATAGAAGGATATAGATCACGTAGTTAGTAATTCGAGCCGAATTGACAGAGAAAAGGGAGAGCGCCTAAAGCATTCGTATATGTGTGAATTACCAACGTATGGCGGATAGAACTCTCGTCTACTTTCCAGCACGAGAAACCTTGCACTTGCGGTCGTGACGTGTGTCGGTGATGATTCGATTGAACGAGTAGCAGTCTAGTTGTTGACAGTTAGAGTCCGAGCATTATGGGCCGAGGGTCGTTCCAACACGAAAACTGCCAGTGCCTGACTCCAAGTTGGTCAACACCGAAACTGCACTTGGGGCTTCCTGGAGGAGAATGGAGAACTTGTCAGTAAACCTGTTAGAGCTTCAACAACGATTTCACGACGTATAGTGTGAACGTTCATCGTGCTTGCTGCAGAGAACAGCCACTGCATCATCATGAATGAGACAGTCGCGAGTCGACGCACGACCACGAGGTTGCACGATGTGCCAGGCAGAGACGTATGGGCTGCGATAGCCCGCCTGTCCTACGAGTCGGGTCAGGTCGCAGTGGTTCCGGCGAGCGGCATTCGGATCTACTTGAAGAAACTCCAACTTCAAGTTGACGGCGCTACCGTGTTGGAGCACATGCATGTGTTTCGGTATCCCAGTCATCTCTTCGCAACTTAGCCAAAGTCGAAATCGTCTTCACGAAAGCCTTCCATTCGTGGGAGGAAAAACTTAGCGTGGTGGTTATGAAACCTCCGACGGACGTGTTGGTAAGTCACTGACTCGGACCAACTTGAAAGACTCGGACTGCGACTCACTTGCTTCGGAGTTTTGAAAAATCCTACCCAAAACTGTCATCAATCGAAACACACCTACTGAGTGGCCCAAGAACTGTACAGTCGACTTTCAAGGAATTGGTGGTTAGAGTCGAGGGCGAACCAACGATTTCCCTGTCCAGTTGTGTCTTTGGAAAATACTAGGTGAGACTGAGTTCGCTAATTCGGAGTCGTAGTAGCCATGGATGGTCGCTGGCATAATAATTGCACTTGGTCTATTGGGTAAGTGCCTCTCTGGAATTTGGGTCCTAGTGTCGCTGATTTGAACCATCCTTACGTTGAGCGCATACCTGGACCATCAAAGACGATTTGCCCCTGTGCAACGTTTCCAAAGGCAAGTTTCACATTGTCCATATCGTCGTCCAATGCCGTATGGCAACCTTTTAGCTGATACAGAAATACGTCATATGCAGCGACATGTTCGTAACAGGGCGACAGATGAGTTGTACTTCTCTCATGACCCACGGTTTCTGCATCTAACAACGCTTCTTGATCTCATCGGCCGCTATGAACTGAACCTAGGACCGTCATGGACACTGACCCATCTAGACTTTGGGGGTGTTCGGCACACGGCTCGAGGTATGCTTATTCTGGGTGATCGTTCTTTGCTCTTACGCTGGCGATTGACCAGGTGACCGTGACCAATGGAGCGTGATTTATCGCACTGATGATCAACTTGATGTCAATCTTCGAGATCAACGACCGCTCACATGAAAGAAGTGTGGAGTGGCCAACGTCATTCCGAGTCGAGCATCTGCGATTCATACGACTCGGACGAGCGAGTTCACGATGTGTATCAGATCATGCGCCATTTCGCAGCGTATCCCCTGGTGTGTGATCAAGGCAATTGACCGTTGACAGTCTCGCATTCTCGAGGGGAACTCCTGACAAAAAAAAAGCCTTTCCCTTGGTAAATCGGGGACGCAGAAAAATGGTGAGCTCTTACGAGGGTGACAGGTCGCATGAAAGGTTCACAGGCTGTCATTGATCGAGGTAGGTGAGAAAGAGAGGCGTGCATGATCCTGATGCGACTGCAGAACACATGAGGCCTGAGTGACTTGTAACGTGACCATTTTTCCATCAAAAAAATAATCTGAACCGAAATGGATCGGGCGCTCGTATCGACTATACAATCGATTGTGCGGCTGGCGCCTTCCGTCTCTCCTCTTTTTCTTTCCCCCCGAAAAAGCCATGATATGTATTTTGCATGGACGGTTTCTTTTGTTCCGCACTCCCGCCAAGACACAGGATACATTACGCCCTTGGACCTATCATCAGTCCGCGACCGGGATTCTGTGACGAAAAGTAACCCCCCCTCGGGGTTTACACCTCCTCGCGAGCCCTGGGGTCCTACCTGAGTAACCCGGAACTTAGTGTAGGGGAAACATATTGCTCTAGCTCTAATAACTGCGATTCCATCCGACTCTTCCATATCCCCTATTACTCTTCGATGTGTGCATGGCCCGTTGCCAATGACATATTTCGATTTGCACGTTCCATGGCGCCCCGGCCAGCCCACCGTACGCACAGAGTTTTGTTTCTCCTTCCGATGCCGCTGACGCCCTGGCTAGCTGGTCGTGAAAAGCGCCTAGCGACACACCTTGCAATCAGCCTGAGGCACACCCGAAATAATGCGAAGCTTCCCATTTACCTTGCGGCCGTTGGTTGTATGTATTTGGCACATTCGTTAACCCCAACCTATGAGTGGGTGGCGTTCCATGGAATCTTTCCTTACAGATGTCTACTAGTTCCTAGTAGCTGCAATGGCACGGTTCCAACGACATCTTGGAATTTTCGCATTCCGTGGCACGCCTACCAGCTGGCGGGTTGGCGGGCTCTCGAGTACAAATAAATAGTTCCAGTCCTCTAGAACAGCTCCAATACATCATGGACTTCAACGGTGGTCCTCGCACGTCTTATCATCACGTCGCCACGCAAGGCAGCACTTGCACCCCTTGGTGAGCTCGCCTCGTACTGCAGATTTCTTACCCTGATTCTACCTTCTATACAAGTCATCCTCATCAGATCACCCCCGTCACTGGCAGTCAGCAAGGATTTAACAACTGGGGACCAGATGTAAGCCAGTGATTCTTACTCTATACTCTGTCTCATTAGCGAACTGCAAACAAAGATGATAACATTCTTGGCACGAGATTATGGGAATCCAGGGATGGACCACCAGGACGGAACGATGTTAACGTACGGAGATGCCCCTCCAGCACAGTACGTACACAATTCATCCCCCCTCTTGCCCATCCTGATGTGTGATCAGGCCTGCCACTACCGCTGGCTACAAATGTGTGTGGATCGTGAAGCAATCGCAATGTGGAGAGTGGTTTTCTACCTTGGCCGAGCTCGTGGTTCACTTAGGTGGGACCCACGACGCCCGCGGAACTGCGAACAGACCGCTGATCTGCCAGTGGGACATTGGGCGAGGTCCTTGCAACGCAGAATTTCGACGAGACAACCTTAAACGCCATATCCAAACTCATTTTGGAATTGTAAATGTCTGTGAAGACTGCGGCAAGCCTTATTCACGCGCTGATACGCTGAAGAAACATGTCAAGAACCACCACCCCAAGCAGAGGCATCTCTGCGACTCGGACTCACGTTTCATCGTACCATCCCCATGCTTTGTATTCTCATAATTACTCTACTTCCATGCCGTTTCCTTTGGACAACGAAAGACTTTTCTGAACGACTTTACTTACGTGCTTTCGGACCGTCTGCTTATGATTCTAGAGATACCATCATGATGCGGTTTCTTGCCTCATATGACTACTACAGGCAAAATTTCCTGTGGTTAGGATCATGCCAGAGTTCGCTGACAACCCATTCTTGGCGAAATCACAATCAAAAGCTACAGAACTAGAGCACAGAGCGGGACTGGTGCGGTGAGTAGCTTGCTGCATGTACAGGTATTGCATCTGATGTTTAGAAGCAGGAACGAGTAGGGCTCTAGTATAGGCGGTGCAGTGAGGATATCGTCAGGACAAATATTTAATTATACTTGCTGAGGACTTAAGCAGTTTGATATTGAATAAATGGGACGACAACTGCGTCGTGGCTGTTGCAGGCATAAGGATACACGGTTTGGGCCTAACGCTGCATATACATGAACACAGCAACATGTGCGCAAAAAAAAAACTCAACCATTGCTCGATGATTCGAAAGGTCTGACTACTTCCAGATCAATTCCACATTATGGCTTCGAATTTTACATGTATGATGTATTCGCGGAACTATATCATTTTCTGGTTTGTTAAAGCTTTAGGATTGCAAATTGTGACTCGCCGTGATAGTGGCGTCGGGGTTCGTGTGGATGCAGGTGCCACGCGACAGGGACGACGGGGACACCACTGACGGACTACAGGAGCACACATCATTGCGCCGCGGCCCCAGTTTTCCGATCGCGCCACAGATTGGAGGTTGAGCGATAAGCCTTGCCCCATTCGCAACCCCCAACTGAGGCACAGGAGCAGTAAATTGTGATGGGGTCCGACGATGCAACCAAGCTCAGGTAGTGAACGCATTTACCAGTGCTGTGTCGTTGTAAACTTGGTTTATAGTAGAACAATCAACCCCGACTGCGACGCAGAGGTCCATCAGTGGGTCATGCATGTAAAACGGCAAAAGGACGAGGAACGTGCCTTAAATTTCGTCAAGGTGAAACATCTCATCAGGTATCGTCTTCGGACGCAGACTGTGCGTGACCGCTCACCAGAGGATTAATAGGTGTCTTGACGGATCGGCACCGTAGACCACGTCGTCCTGAGACACTCCAAGACACCCTGACACGCCGTGCCTTGTAGACCGCTCGGTCACTCCCGATCATGGTTGTCTATCTTGAGCCGATCGTGATCGAGAGTTGCCAATGTGGCGGTGAACGGGCTTGCACGAGGGCGGAACCTAAAAAAAACACATCCGACATTTTGGGCGGTACACCATTCGCTGGTGGATAGATAGATAAATCTGAGGACAATTGAGCGGTAAGTGACGTTTGGTGAGGGCGGCCGATACGATGTTCAACGGTTATTGAAAGGCTTACGTGAATAGTAACGGCCGCATCATATCCCTCTGGGAGACCAACTATGTCGCTGCCTGTCGGGTTCCTGTATTTCAGCGGGTTCACTTCTTCCAAGGCTCTGGAAACAAGGTGTAAGTGATCGTTTGTAGGAAATACGTTTACCAACAAAGGATGTCCAAGAAAGCTGAATACTCAACCGAAGCTTTTGAGGGCCAGCATCACTTGGGTTCAGCGGGTTGCTGTGAGAGGAGGGACTCTACCAGACTGTCCTTTTATTAACCACTTTATGCACGTAACCCTGCACCTGGTCGTAGCGCCTTAGAAACGAGGCGTTAACCTGCTTCAAGAGCATGATGTGCTTGCGGCCAGCGAAGAGCGGAATATTGCGCCGTATGGTGTGAAAAGGTGCTCTGATACAATGCCCAAGCTGTCACGGCACGAAGCACAGACCCTATCCTCATGATCCTCGTGGTTTCTGAAAACAGCAAGTCCCCACCTGGCCTGCGGCTCCCAGGACGCTCCACCCTCAGCCTTGTTGACCCTGCCACCTTCTTGCTGTAGAGATAACCAGTTTCCTAAGGGTCCCTGTACTAGGATAACGAGACCACAGCATGGTAGGAGGTCATATGACAATGCCAATGGAACAGCTCAGCCAATGACCAGACGCACGATGTCGATGATACTGACCTTCGGGTGGCAGACAGCGGCCAAATGCCTGCCACGAGAAGAACCATGACCAATAGCTTGGGAAAATGCAACCTTGAATTAGTCAAGCATGGCAGGTTGGTGGCGGGCGCAGTCCACACATGACATAGGGAAGTCGCCGTGAGTGACAAGATCTCCTTGAAAATATCAGAGGTATACCTGATTTCCAGGGGGGGTGGTTTGGGGGTGTTTACTTGGGCGAGCGAGTGAAAAATGGTCTCGGTCAAATATTAAATTGGCGATGCCCCAAGAATATTCGCCACGGTTATATGTCAAGTTGCCATATCATCACGGTCATCTATCAAGTTGCCCATGATGAATAGCATTCGAGTAATTATATCTGATTCGTCAGAAAATGCAGGATGGGAGAGGGTGGGCTGTCGCTACACGATATAACTTAGGTTCCGAGCTAACGCTCGCCATCGCAACATTGCAGCCCCCTGCTTTTCTCGGTCATCTACACCCACAGGCAAGTTTGCTGCTCCTACAGCCGCTTGAATGAAGAGCAAGCCTGAGCGGACACTCAGGTAGGTGAACAAATGTAAAGTTGCCAGACGCACGTATGGCCCTTCAAGGTCTTCTCGTCGCCTCATATGTTTGAGCGCCGACCAGCAAGAGACACAAACGTGGTGCCGAACCACCCGCGTCGGGCACGGTGAGAAGACCTCGCATGTCGACTTGAAGTATCGAAGATACTACGAAAGGTACATCGCCTTAAGGCACCACTGCCCAGTGTCAATTTCTCGTATAGTGTTTGCGCATGGCCGCCCATATGCCTACTACCCTGGCATCCACAGTTCCATCGACATCTCGGTCATGTCATATCTATGGTTCAACTACAGTCTCCCCCGTGGATAACCTGGCGGACTGACGCGGGAATTTAAGTACCTTTGTCCTTCTTTTGCATTGTAGATGTGAACAAGGATGTTGGGAGATTCTTTGGTTAAAAACGTATGAGACAGCCAAGTGACTCCTCGAGGAACTATGATAGATGGGAGAAATAGAATAATGGGAAGGTCAAGAAATGTTTCCCGAATCAGATACCCCACGCGATCTTCAGCTTCAACATCGAAATCCTTTGCGGAACTAAAAACCGTTATCACCGTCTTGCGTCTAACCGGCGGAAAACCAGAAAAGGGGCAACAACTGAAAAGCGGTCATGTTTTAGGAGTAGTCTTTTTGAGGAGAGAAAATGGTGTAAAAACCAGTGTTTTCGTAACGGTTGCTCGATAGTTTGTTCAAATTAAAATGACGTGGGTATCCTCCAGGTTCATGAATTTGACCCCCCCCCCCGGGTGACTGTGACCCCTCATGAGAAGTCGCCCACTGAGTGAATTCCTGCCAGACCAGATTTCCCCGACTTTGATCTCGCGACCATTCCACTAACAATATTGCAGCGTGACGGTGTAAGGTTCTCAATATTGTTGGGACTGGTCATAGTGTTTATTGCAATGCCACGCACTATAAATGCTTGGATTCCCTCCCCAACTTCACCGTAGTTGAACACTCTACTTTCCTATGTTATGTCTGCCTTTCAAGGTACCACCTACCCTCAACGTCAATACCAAATGCCTCAGAACACTTCATCGGAGGGTCACCTGGCACTTGCCCCATATGATGCAGTCGACACTGGCAGGTTAGTATGCTACGGTTACATATCGTACCTAGCCATAACGTCGACACCAGATATTTCCATGAAGGATACCAAGGGGGCCATCTCATTCAAGAGCAAGTCTACGGACCGCCCAGGAGTGAATATCGTCAACATTACCAGGAGTAAGGTATCCAAGCTTACTCTAGTACCATCCATTTCTTATCAACGTTCTCAGTGACGGGCATCCTTCAAGTTGTGTGCTGGATCAAAGCATGCCTCTGCCCGTGAGCACAGCTTTCTCAACATCACCTACCAGAAATTCCTCAGTCGCGTCTTGGACTGCTGAATCTCTTGTTGGTCAGGTGTGGCTGCCTGGCTTGAATTATGGCTGGGGTTGGGATGTATTTCCCTCCAACGGCGGTGCAACCTTCGGGTCATCGAACGTGGCGCCTTTGCCCATCTCCCCTTTCCTAGGTCCTGTTGCTGAACAACAAACCGCGGGCTTTGACCATGGCTTTCATGGGCAGCACGCAGGCAATTTTTCTCACCACTGGGGCCTTGAAGATGTCCAGCATACCATTCACACTCCCACCCCACCGTCTTTCCCCCATCACAATTCCTTCAGTCCTTCGCTGTACCACGGCCCTCAGCAGCGTCCATCGGTGGGGTCGGCCGTCCGGCAGTATTATGGGGTTTATCTACCCCAGAATAACTCTACCACTGCACCTCATCGTCGCAAGGGACCTGCTCATACTATTGAATACGAGGGTTTGAGGATGGATGAAGAAGAACTCCTCGAGGGACGGATGGCGCCCGGTGGTAAGATCACCGTCCATCAATGTCGATGGGAGGAAGATCTCTCTCCGTGCCACCTATGGATCAAAGGCGACAAGTCTTGCATCAACAACCACATTCAGAAGTGGCACGGTGGCAAGCCTGGAGGGGATAAGCTCGAGGTGGACTGTCGGTGGACCACTTGCCAAAAGAAGATGTTGAAAGAGTCGATTTCAAGGCACGTGGTGACTGTTCACCTTGGGGAAAAGTGGAAGTGCCAGGGCTGCAGAGAGGAAATTGTTCGCAAGGACGCCTATGAGCGACACGCAAGCAAGGAGGGGTGTCGGGATTCAGGGGCTCTGATCATGTATTTTGCTGATGCGCGCGTGATTGATACTTGCGCTGCTCTAGCTGAGGGTGAAGGATATGCCGATGCCTGAAAATTTGACCATTGATTGATTACAACGTCCTTGTACACCACCAATATTTTCCTTCTATATGTACCACTCTGCCTGTAACTTGAACTGCATCGAACGAAGATGGGCTTCTTCTGCATCATGCAAAGCGCATGCAAAGTTTAGAGCTTGACACGATCAGTCAAATGAATTGTATGATGCTGATTCGATTGGTTGACTGGCATATGAGATCGAAATTTAAGCCTTGACTTGGTCAGTGGGTGCATAGCAGTTTCGGATCATGAGTACTTGAAGCTTGAGTACTGAGTGTTTGCAGAACTCCCTTGTCGGCAGAAAATCTGGAAAAAGGAACGAATCAATTCTCAGCCCATGATGAAGATGCTGGTGGTAACTACACCAATGTGGCGACACTGGCGGAGCTCGGCCTAGGTCGGGGTCGGAGGTTAAGGTGATCGCGGTTGCGGCGCGACATTTCACATGAACAATATTTTACTCCCGCGAATCCATCGTCGATTTCCTGTAGTCATACAGTTGGCCGAATGAAGACAGTCATTTCTTCTATCGTCAATCCCAATGGCGACGAATTTTCAGATGATCCTCGTCAATCTTACGCCAATCATTTATCAATTGAAATAACCATTTTCAGGTTTACACCACGCTGACGTCGATTTGCAAATCTTCTTCATTTCATCGATCCTTTCAGGTCGAAGCGTCGTGCAGCGTCGTTTAGAGACGGGCTACGGTATGGTTTGACCGCCCACGAAAACAAGTAGAATCCATGGCCTGAAGACCAGAAATCAGGCTGCCGAAGTCAAGTTGCAATCAATGACATGAGCCGAGTGTACTTCAATAACTGATCATACCGTTAGATTGCGTAGAACTGCAGGACTCGATCTCTGAACCAACCCATCAAAAGGTTACGCTCTGTGAACTGCGGGAGTGTTCATGTCAGACACGTTTGATGGCAAAACAGCGTACACTCCTAGAGGCGACGTTCCACCGTCCAAGATCAAGCCAGCTTGGAAGCTTTGAATCTGGCTAGTATTTCCGGGCCGTTTGCATGGTAAAGTTCCTTCAATCAAAGGATGGACGATAGCTAGGTGGATGTGCAGGTACAGTGGCTGTTTGCCAGTGCTACGTTGTTGCTTGGCATTGATACTGTGGATATGTGAGATATAAACTGTGGTCACTTAGGACCGCTGGAATGCTCTTTCCAAGAGGACAACGAAGAAGAGACACAAGCACACACAAGTGTCGGGCGGTGGTATTTTTATCCACTGCAAAGCGTTTGGGATGAAACTGCGGCGCCAGTGCGGTCGGACGCTTCCTCCCACAACTTCTACTCACACCCCTTCGAATATGCACTGCGAAGATCAAACGGATTGATCTCTGACACAGGTGCCGAAGGAGGCCTCGTCAGCAAGCCCACTTGTCGAACCTACAGGCGAGATTGCTGACTTGTATCCGTTGGAAAGCCCCCCAGTTCCGTTTATCACTTGCCTTTTGGTGGCGCTTCACTCTGAGATACCAATCAATATTTTCTGGTGGCTGCTCTTCACCTTGGAGGGCCTCCATGACTGCCAAGCTTCCATTTCCATGGTGCAACCATGCCGCAGACTGCCAATGGTTTTACGTCCCTCCAACCTTTGAATAACAGCTTCATTTATTTCAAACCCACCCTACTCCGCCATTTCTCTTATGTAGCACCCCGAAGTCTGAGCTTCCCCGCCAAGACGACACACGCTCTCCTTTATCTGCTCTGAATTCCCTCTCACACCACTTCGCCCCAACGCCAACATGTCACATTGGGAAGAAGCCATCTTCCCACAGGAGAAGCTGACATCTGGGGATGGTGATGTAATGCCTTTCACCTGTCTTCGTGTCCTTTGGCTTAAAAGCCCTGCTAGGGTGGAAATAACTCATTAGAAAGATTTGATAGCGCCGACTATCAAAACATTGTTTTTCCCACTCATCATGATTGCTTCCACATCGCCTCAAACCCCAGGAGCGTCATCGGCGAAGGCATTACATCCCCTCATCGTGACCTGTCTGATCCCACCTCATCGCCCCCCAGAGGTCCCTCTGGTCCAGGATCATTACCGGAGTCCGTATTTGTAAGTACCTGCCTACCTTGGTTTTGGTGTACTCTGTCAACAACGCTAAACAATCACAGCAAAATTTACGGATCGAGTATGGGGAACATGGGTGGCACGTTAATCCAGAGCAAGGCGTTGGCCACGTGAGTTGCTCCTTTGTCTCGTGTACTTTGTAGGAAGGTCAATCGAACCCCGACAACTTTGCAGGGTAGTCATGGCCAAGGACTGCCGCCACTGGACCCTCTCTTCGCTAGTCATTCTTCAGGTCAAGGTGGACATCGAGGAACGCTGCAAGTAACCCCCTCTACATGCGAATGGCGTACGACCGATGGGTCCATATGCGGAGAGATCATCACCAGACCCACTGTTCCACAGCATCTCGCCAAGCATGGAATTGTAGACCTGCGTTCTGATATGCCTATTGGATGTCTGTGGTGTCCCAACGGGTCAAAAATAATAAAGCGCAAGGGAATCGTTCGGCATGTTCGTGAGGTGCATTTGCATCTAAAGCGCCAGCATACGTCTACGGCCAGTGGAAACGGTCTCAAGGCCTATGAAGTGCCTTCGGCGCTAGACGTTACGGAACAATCAGACCACCCAGGCCTCAATACCGAGGACCATGCCCAGGGTTATCGAGACGCGCGTCCCCCCCGCAAGCGGACAGCCAATGGCCCACAGACCACCTGCACCTCCAAGAGGCATACTGTTGGAGTGGAGGTCCCGGACATGCTGAGGCCTAAAGCGAGGACGCATCCCTTGAGGCGCACTCACAAAATTGGGGCCATTGTCGGGTCTGCCGACTCTGAAAGCGAGTTTCCTGATATAGTCACGACAATGGGTACGAGGTTCCCCCATTCAATATGACAACCATTGACCCAGTTCTAGTATACACCGACGAGAGACTTCGTGATGGAATTACAGGCCCATATCAGCCCAGGGTCCCCAAGAGATCAACGAACTTCGAGGACGGAAGCAAATTCGAGGTGTCTCATGGAGGGGGTAGGTACGCGACGTCGCCCAATGTTATGATAGCATCCCCCAAGATTGCTGTTGGTTCACCGGAATTATTTGCGGAACCGCTTTTTCTTCTACCCGAACATTGTCAACCTTTGAAACCGCTTACGAAACACCGGCAGCAACCTCGACTTCCCTCCGTGGATCACCTGTATGAGGACATCATGTTGCCTGTTACTACAGGATTGTCGTCCACGCCTGTTTCAAACACTCCCCCTGCTAATCCCCCACATTTTCATCAGGAGTGCCAGCAACGGTCGGACCAACCTCAGCAACAAATTCGAGGCGGTTATCCACCTCACGGGGGATACCGCACGCCGGCACACTACGTGTATCAAGGTGGCGAGAGTGACCCCATTATTCCTCCTCGATATGCAATGGGCGACATCAAAGGGATGGTTCCATACCATTATGGTCCCGGAGCGTGCCACGAGGACATGCAGTGTGGGGATCCACGGGAGATGTATGAAGCCTCGCATGGTTGGGAGACGCCACTGCGCCTTGCGAGGCACCTGGAGTTGATGGACAGCATGCCTGTCTTCGCCCCTCCCATAGATGAACTTTTGACTTATTGCGAGCCGCCCGACCATCAGCACCTTGGCGGTCTCGGCCCCAGTCCTGGTCCTCCTTCCGAGCCACATCCTTGGTCCTCTTATCCACGCTCTTCTCAAGGGCCTGCTGTTTAACCTGCGTCGTTCGATGGGTTATTCTTTCAATGCAATCTATTTGGGTCTGCATGAAATTAAGCCTCGCATCGATCCTTTCCATTTAATATGTTCTTGTTCTTGCTGCTTGGCCTCCTGATGTGCAAGGAGTTGTACTCCTTTGTCGACAGACGACGACCACGTTACATGCCAGGATCTCTTCATCTCTTGTTCTCGTGTCTTTACACTTGACCCTCTTGCACTTACACTCTCGCTTTGGCTTCTTACACTTAGACCGGCGGACCTTCTTGTATTGCTTAGACCTCTAGCTAGGACATACCTTCTACATAAATAACTTGAAAGCCACATGTATCTCTCAAACCCATTATCAATCCGGTTACTTGATTCGCATTCTCAAAAGTCCGATCATTCTAAAGTCTGTCCTCGACCATCTAACGTTTTAACAAAGTTCATCATCGTATCGCTCTACTATCACATCATCGTTCCCCACTGGCATCATCACCACATCACCGGCACCTCTTATATTTAAGTGCTATCTCTCATCTATCCCCTTCGAACTCGTATCATCATTGCATAACTATTGCAAGTCCCATGGGTGTCTTTGCATGACACAACTTGAACTTGTAAATGTCGAACGTTGAAATTTGAAACCATACGCTGAATCGATATATATGCTGCAAGGTGCGTAAAATCGACTCGATCATCGTCGACAAGTTCAAAAGACGTACTTAAATAATGCGGAATATCCAGAAAAAATACAGAAAACGTGTAGTAAGGGAGATCTACTGGCCAGGGGGACTTGTCTGGATCCAAAACACGAGCTCCCAAGAATGGCCTCCAAATAGCATATGCTCAAATTGCAGCTTCAATTGGTAGCACGCGCCGCTGGCACCTGCCGGAAATGGGACCCTCATTAAGACCGTTTGCATGATTTAGTATGCAATTGTAGCACGCAGTGGTGCCTCTGCCAATGCCGTAACCTGCTTAACTCGAACAAAACTATCTTCCTCAGGAGTCCGAAATCCCTCAAGCTTCAGCTTCAGGCCTCAGGCCTCCACAATATGACCCTCGAAATCTGCCGCGCATTCGCCACTCGTCAGCCACCGAAGCTTCTTCAGTCAGGAATTCGCGGCCATCATCACGCGTGCTGTATATGCATGCTGGCAGTGGCACTGTCGCCTTGTGGCACGTACCTGTGTGCTATAAGTTCGCTCAAACCATAGAAAGTACACACCCCAATGCAACCAACCTACCCCCAACAGCCCGACAACCAACCCTGACACCCCCACCTAAAAGTTGAAACCAAAGTTCGTAAGTACCAGCACTGGTGGCCCGAGGGACGGCTCGCTGACTTGTAGGCTGGGTAGACGTTGAAGCCGCTGTCTGAATGGCTTTCGAACTCCGCCTTTCCTCAGTGCGCGACACCCGACCCCGGCTGTTCATCTCTAGTCGGAACGACCACAGGCTCGTCGTCATTTCGGGCCAGGCATTCGGTGCCAGAGTGTCCGTCCGCGTCCGCCTGGGGTGGTGTGCATGGGCATATAGGTGGTTCAAGCAGTGGCAGCGGCGGGTACTGAGTCATAAAGCAGCAAACTTCAAGTGCCATTCGAGCACAGACCTTCCTAGCTACTAGTTCTTAAGCCTCCTTGGTCGGATCACACGAGGTCGATGGCATTCGTTCTTTTTATTATACCCATACGGTCCATACTCCAGACACAGTTCAGAGCGCCCGGCGCCCCATTTGATTCATTCTTTGCCTTGCCACATTTTCCCTTTCAAAATGAATTTTGTTCCCAAAAAGTTAGCTATGTGTTGTGTGAAACATTATACTGCTGTATACTAAGGTGTACAAAGAAGTGTTGGAATTATGGTACATGCTGTACTATCGAATAAAGTTGTTTTTTCGTTTTATGTTGATAGAACCTTGGTCAAAGTCACCCAACCACCTTCATTTATCTCAGCCCTGTAGGCCATCACGCTCGGAATGCTGGCAGGATGGGCTAGTTGGCACCGGTCCTGGTGACGACGAGCGTGGCTAATTACACTGTCAGGACGCGTGTATTGCCTCTTGCAGACAGAGCACTTCCATTGCAGGCGAAGGTGCGCTTCGATATGCCTGTGCAGGTTTCCCATTTGCAAAGGCACGGCACATCCAGACCACTCGCAATTCGTCCCATCTGACGTGTTGTTCAGTGACACCCCGTGTCTGTGCTTGAAATGCCATTTCAGCGCTTCCTTGTCCGAAGTGATCCAAACCCCACACTGATTCCAGAGACATTGGAAGAAGTGGCCATCGTTGCCACTGGGGTGAGATGGAAACTCCACGGCTGACAATGGGACGGTAAAGACAAGGGGTTGAATGGAAGGCGCAGTGGGTTGGGGTGGAACTCGGTTCCGTAATTCAGTGGGGGAGGCAGACAGACCATCATCCCCCGAAGAAGAGGGGGGATTCGAGTAAGAAAGGGAGTTGTCAACATAGTCGACCTCCGGGAAGATTTGATTTAGTTGAGGAGACGGATAAGCCATGGGCGAGCGCTGAAAGCCCATTTCGGGGAGGGGGAGTGAATAGTCACAAATATTAGACATGGTATGAGGCGTCGGGAGGCCTGACGTGATGACAGGATTAAAGTAAGTGTGTTCTGGAGTCAAATGCCCGTGGCCAAAATCAAGGGATGGTCCGTGATGGCGCGAATGAGGGAGGGCGTCATTAAAGGTAGGCATGGCGACTGTGTCAAAGCAGTTGGCAGGAATCAAGGGTGGCGAGTGAACGAAGCCACGGCTGTTAGCGGAATGGAACGTCGAATGACTTCTGGTGTCTCGGTGCGATATCGGGTATGTGGTCGGGTATGTAAGCGAGCGAGGAATCACATTGGGCCGGGTCCTTGGCGTAGTTATTATCCTGTGAATGTCCGCTGAGCACCATGGGGGTAAGGAGCCGCAAGAAGTACATACGGCGGCCAAGTATTTACGGTGGGGTGTCCTTGAGACTGAGGGAAACGCTGGGTGCTGCTCTCTTGAGGCCATTGATAGGCAGGAGGTTGAGAAGGATGGTTTTGCAATGGATCTTCGGAAACGCTGCTTTGACAGCGTAGGTCAGCGTCAATCAGCGGTCACAGAAGATTCATCCCACTGACAATTGTGGTAACGGTGGCATTTGGGTCATGTCATCCGTGGGAGTGTAGTGAGAGAACCGATCAGACATACTGGAGGAGAAGTAAAGAACACACTTCGTCGCCATTCTGACTTAAATAATGGGAGGGACTCGCCAAAGCGCAGGAGGCTAGAACAGTACGTGATTTGCTGCCATGTTCATGTTTTACTGGAAAGTTGTGATGTTGATGTGTATGGATCCAACAAAAATGAGGCGGCCGAATCTGTGCTCTGTAACCACGACAGCGCGGGGTCAATCGATGGGTGATTCAAAAGAAGGCTGAGATGACCCCATCCAAGATCTAGCGAAATCAAAGGATCAGTTCGTTACGGCGGATCACGACTCGTGGCAGCCACGCGAGGCCATGCTACATGCCCCGTTGGCGAGTTCTTCGATGACCCTATGCTCAGCATTGGGTATTGGGTCTCGGTGGGGGTAGAACGTATCACCCCATTGACGAGAATATCTGCGCAGCCGAGCCACATGGCTTTAAGGTGGCTCGAGGTCTCTAAAAATGACCACGAGAAGAACTCGGTATCAGGTAAAGCAGCAGGCAAAACAAATTGCTCACTTGATCAAGAACGCCAGAACCAAGCCCAAAAAATTCACGAATTTAGTTTCAGACAAAAAAGACGCAGGGACGGTTGACTGTTTGTCGGAGAGGATTTGAAACCTGACCAGCTAAGGTTGCGAATAGGTTAGTGTCTGACTGGAAAATAATACTGGCATGTTTCCATAAGCCCGAGAAACGAACACGTTCGTGTAGAATGGCATGGGCCCCGTTGCGTGGGTGAAACAGTTGACACTGAGCTCCCATATGAAGAAAGGAAACGGCCGCACTACTTCTGCTGCGCTACCGCTTCAGAAATTAAAATACCGGAGAAAAGGATCCACAGATCCACAATCGCTAGAACCAAATCCAAGCTGTGCATCTCAATCGGACACAAGTAACAAAACGTCAAACTAAAAAATATTTTGAAAATGGTTCTCATTCTGATTGCAGAGATCTCGTACTCACATCGCCAAAAGTAAACTATCGCCGAGAGATTGACGTGGAATGGATCAGCACAGGTAAGGCCACCGTACTTGGGATAAAGGTTACTGCAAACCGGACCCGCGACGCCCAGATCAAGAAATGAAAACTACATAGCGCCGATCTCCTAAAACCGGAACAACAAGTCATTGGTCTCCCTCGTCAGATTGATCCCAGGAGAAAAATGAGGGAGAGGGTGGCGAGGGCTCAGCACTCAGAGCCAGGGAGCATTGGAAATGCAATGAGGTGTTGGACCGTGACCAGTCGGAACAACAGAACAGCGTGATAATCCCTCGCACATTCCCAAACCCTGTACGTCGAAATTTAGCTCAAGGTAGTATTGGCCTGAAGATGTGATAAAATCACTTGCCGAACTGCCAGAACGACCAAGTTCCGATTGATGGCGGAGATGTGATCAGATGTTCATGGAAATGTCAAACACCGTCACCTCATGGTAGTGAGCGCGGTGTTGGACCATGACTCGCGGAGTGCTACCTAGTTCCAGAAGAAGTAACGAAGAGAAGGTCAGTCGAACGGCACGTAATGTAACGACCGCGAATAAGGGTGCCGAGGCCGTCATGATGGACTGAGGGTGTCAGTACAAGTCCTATGATGTGTGATAGTCATGCTGCGCCCCGGTACAACAGTTACAACAGCCTGATGGGCTTGCAGGATCTCTGGCAGTGGTGCCCGGGGGGCTTGCGATGCCACGCCTGTCCGTGACCAAGCACTGCTGGTCACCGAAACATGAAAATCCAGACGGTTTGGTTGATAAACGTCGAGTGATAAATGCGTCGGTCTGGATTTGGTAATGACGAATCGACCTTCACCGCCATCGGGTATATATGCCACTGAGCTCGAGATCCGAGGGGCTGGTGATGATGGTCAATATATAGAACAGTCCACCATGTGGGTGAGCTACCAAGCTTCACGATGCCCAAACTTGAACCTGGCCAAACATGTACAACCAATAGCTGAGAACAGTCAAGTGAGATTCTGAACACTGTAGGGATGCTACGGTGGTCATGTAGACCGACCCTGCCTGAACCTGCCTGCAAGGCAGGTTCAGGCAGGGATTAGTATCAAACCTGTACAAGGCTCAGTAAACTAAGCATCATAGGTTCGATTGATCATGTACGACGGCCGAGATTGGAAGATCATACATATCATGTAGCGCTTGAGAGAAACCAGGAGACGCTGAAGAACGTGGTGGTTTCATCTTGTCAACCATCTGGGCAACGCGGGAGCGATGAACGCACGTTTACTGGACTTTGTAAAGGTGATTTTCACTGTGTGGACGAATTCCAGGCTTCGCTGAGCAGGCAGATCTGATACACTCCGTCGATTCGCGGCGGCGCCCGAAAGACTGAGCCGCAGCGTCGCCGATGCCAGTCATTCATGCAATAATATTAGCCTCAGGACTACCTCAGACGATGAAGACTCTCACACTCAATACTTCCAGATGATGATCAGATCATAATAGACGATGCACTGCCTATGCTTATCAGTCACACCTCTGCGACACAATGCCCCGCATGGTTCGATGGTCCACGCGGTGAACTTGAACGTTGTCAAGAACTCCCCACAGCTTAATATAACAGTGCCGAAAGTACAAAATGAAAGGCTACCTGAACCACAGACGTACACGGCCATAAAGCACCGCCCCCCATGCTCTTGTATTTTTTCTCCCTTGTTGGTCTAGCAGTCGCCTGCGCTGACCACGGACTCAATGCTCGCGACCCTCATCCACATGCTCATGTTCATGAGAAACGCGAGTATCCGCAATTTCCGCTCACACCGCCATCCCGTCCTCTTGTTTGGAGTGACTTCAACGTGATCCATACCACAGACACTCATGGATGGCTCCTTGGTCACCAGAAGTCCAGCTGGCCAGAACCGAACTACAGGTGAGCTGGTCTTTTATCTCATAGGTGGAAGAAGGACCGTGCTCGTGCAAAACACTGGTGTGGTACCGGTGGCCCGGAAAAAAATCAAATCGTTTCAAAGTGTCAGAATACTCAACATCGTTTGCAAAGTGCAGTGGTGATCTGGGCGACTTTGCAAGCTTCGTCACACACATGAAGCAGATCGCAATTGTAAGTTGCTCATACATAATTTTGTCTCTATCCCCACATAACACAATTTACGAACAGGAAAAGGACGTCGACCTCCTTCTTGTCGATTCTGGGGATCTACACGATGGCAAGCATTTTTAAGTCCCTTCTTTCAGAATTCATCCATGTCCATATCAGGTACTGGTCTCTCGGATGGCTACCCTCCTGGTGGTGTCGACGCCCACGAGGTAAGGCCTTGCTCCGTAGTTGTTGGCTATGAGTGTTGACTGCTTTTACGTGCATCCAGTCAAACAAATTCCTTGAGCGTCTACCATATGATGTGATGTCTATCGGAAAGTTCGTATCGTTCACCTTTCCCGTTTTTTCTACAAGAGTGTTTGTGCATATATGCGCGAGATGTTCTTCCTTCTCGAACAAGAAGGTCCATCAAATGGATATTTTGAACATATCCTCGTTCGTCCCTTTACGCGCTTTTGTCACTTTGCTTCCGTAGCCGTGACGGACGGAGCTCGAGTCAGTCACAGCTGCACTGATCTTATGTTTTTACCTTTATTTATTTTGGGGCTTCCCCCGAAGCTTCGCTGTTGTTCGGGACGCTTGGCTGATGTTCTGTCCATACTAGCCATGAGCTGTACGTATATGCCGACACATATGACATGTACGTACACCTGGCCATGTGGGTAGGCCACTCCACGCTGACCTAGATCTTCCCCATCTTCCTTCCACATGTTCGAAATGGAACTGCCTTCTCTTTTCGGATTATCATCTTTGCACCAATCTCCCGGTCACTCCTTCCCCCATACGTTTCCCTCGACCATATGTCACTACCTCTGCTGCGGTCGCCGCATCACAATCTTTTCCCTCGCGTATGGCAAAATTCCAACCTTGGCTCTCACCATCCCCTTCTATCATGACCGTGACATCAATCATCTGCCCCCTCCGTTCTGTCTGAACTTCTCCTGGCATGGACGCCTCCTGAATGACGTTCGCACAATTGGACATGAATAAATGACGTTTATTCCTCAATGTCATGACATGGCGTGCAACGGGCTGCGGCTCCTGACTGCGGCACCCTCGTGGCCTGCCCGCTGCGCTTTCATGAAACCGACGGGGATATGATCTTCAATCAACCGGTGTATCAACTGCATCGAACAGGTATACCAATTTCGTTCCTTACCTGAACGGGCGTTACCTCTCCTCAAATGTCAACATCACCGTTTTCAACTCTGACGGCGAGGCGGAGAGCGTTCCTGTTGGTAGTGAGTGATTTATTACCCTCTTTTGTTGTTCGTTTCTAGGACAAGTCGTCCGCTTCTGTTTTGTGGCGCATCTCCCATTCGTTAACTGATTTTCGCGCTCGATCTCATAGCTAACATCTCTCCTTCTTTACAGACCGCTATACGAAGTTTACGACTCGCAAGTGCGTATCATGTTGTTCTGCTTTTGCTTTTCAAATACCTGAAGCCCACCTACTCTCTTGTTGTCCACTCGTGCAACAATTATTTTGTTTGGCTTCTCCTTGTATAAAGATGCCATTTACATTGTTGACACTTGCTTTGCAGGGGTCGCAAGATCACATCCCTCGGTGTTCTCTATGACTTTACGGGAAACGACGTCAACACCACTGTGCAAACCGTTGCTAACATGGTCAAGGAGGAATGGGTGAGGGCATCGATACATTTTTGACCCTTTCTCCTGTTGAATTTTTCAGTTTGCAACAGCTATTGCCGAGGAACCTGATGTTTTCGTCCTTGTTGGGTATGTTGCACAGCCATCAACTTACGTCCTCCCCTCTGACAAGTATTGTGCAGCCACATGCCAGTATCTTACGATAACTGTGCGCCTCAGTATGCTACACCTTGCTGCGTGATTGGCGCTGACTTGTAATGCTCAGGGCCCGTCGTCTTCAATGCCGTTCGCGCTGTACACCCCTTGACGCCCATCCTGATTTTTGGAGGTATGTGCCCCTCCATTTGAGTGCTGTTTTTGTGCTGATTTCTGGCATTTTTCTAGGCCATAGCCACATTCGTGACTGCCAACAGTATGACGGGCGATCAATGGCCTTGGAGAGTGGGCGTTACATGGAGACCATAGGTGTGTTAACTTTTCTTACACCCACAAGGCCTTGGTTCTGATCACACCGTCTTTCTTAGGTTGGATGAGTACGTATTCTGCACTTGCTAGTGAGGACTTGAAAACTGATCAGGGAATATAGGCGCGAACCTTAGTGCTGCCAGTGGCAACATCACCTTCACAAGGAGGTATCTCGACCAGAACAGAGTTACATATGAGGTATGATACAGACTGCTCTGTCCTTCGTCGCCTCCAAATTTCTGACATGAGAGGGTTGTTAGTATCATACCCAAACTTCGAACTCCACCTTCGATACAACTTTTGGTCATTCTATCACCTCGGGTTTGCAGGAACTTGCCACCGACTTCGACCTGGCCTACCTGTATGGCACTTCTCCCCAAGATTACACTATGAATCAGTAGGTTTAACATTCAAAAGTTGAACTTGCAACACTGATGCAGTGTCGTAAAAGGGACCCCTATCCATCCAACAGTTCGGTGTTGACCCTGTTCATCGCAGACGCCACCCCCGTTGCCCTGGCAATCAATAACACGCGTGCTGGGATTCCTAACATCATGATCGTCAACTCGGGAGAGTTGCGATTTAACGTCTTCGCAGGCCCCTTCACGAAGAACGACCAACTCACCGCATCTCCGTTCACTGATTCGTTCCTCTACATCGCCAACGTCACCTTCAGCGTAGCTAACCAGGTTCTGCCTACTCTCAATCACGCAGGCACAGCTGAGAAGCGCAGGCGCGATGCGGTGGAGATGGAGCTCTGGGGTCGCGGCCATGTCGAGGCCCGCTACCGCGCTTGGTTGGAGGAGATGGACAAACGTGCTGCAGTTAATGGACAACGTTCTATGACACAGAACCTGACCCTCGGATATGTCACGACGGATGTGAGCCTGTTCTTCTTCGTTGCACAGAGCTCGGTTTTTGATGTAAACACTGCCATACAGTCTTGCCCAGGTGCTGGTGATGACACTCTTCATCTGCCCCTCCCCTACTACTCGGTTCCCGATTACGTTGCCTCTAACGCTCCCAACGTGACGGACGACACCCCTATCGATCTCGTCTTCGTCGACTTCATCGCTAGTGACGTTCTGAGCATCTTGAATAGTCTTCAGAGCGGGCATAACTACACAGAGGCAGATGTATCGCTGTACAGCCCCGTATTGGCCAACGCGGTGTTGGGCCTGTACGCTCAAGCTGAGTGGAACTAGGTAGCCAGATTCCCAATAGCTGTGAATGCGAATTTGTTATTCGTCAAATAATAACAATGGATTGTTACAAAACGTGGTGTATGCATTGCGTTTATGGTAGAATGAAGTTCGATGAATAGTAGGATATGATTGAATACAAAAGACGAGTTCAAAAGGATAAAAGCGATAAGTTAGTGAGAAGCGGTATATTGGGTACCTGCCCGAAAATATCTAAAAAAAGAAAGAAAGCTGAGCGCTGAGTCTACAAGCAAGTCAGCAAGCGTTGACGTCAAGTCATATCATACACAGTCGTCCGTCCGTCTTTTCTTGGACGGACGCAACGACGGGTCGACCTTGCGCGCATCAAGCACGCGTTGCAAGTCCCCATACATCGGTCTTCCCACTCCCGGACAGCCAGACCTGCTATGGGCCCTATTACAAGCGTCCACTCTCGCGAACTCGTGCTTGCACGTATGACACTTCACCCTGAATCCGACGTGAGTGACCACATGGCGGGCGATGCTTGTACCCTTCATATGCGGTTTGGGGCAGTCACGCCACAGACAGCGCGTTGCGACCTCTCCACCCTTGAATCCGTGAAAGAGGCAGAGGTGGTCTGCGACGCTCGACTGGTCGCCCTCGATCCACATGCCGCAAGGCGAGTGTGCGAGGTCCCAGGAACATTCGTAGACGTGGAGTAGCTTGTCTGGCTTTTGGAGTGCGGTGCTGAGGGATTCTTCGTCGACGAGGTGGCCGTCGCATAGGATGTTGTTGCGCATGGGGGGGTCTGCGGATGCGCCATAAGGAGTGGTATACGACGATTGGAATTGACCGTCTGTAGACGTAGACGCCTCCGTCGATGGAGGGAAATGCGAGAACGAATTATCAGGCTGAGGGAACTGCACCGTATGTGGGGGGGAAGCCACCAAAGACGGTGACGCGCGTAGTGAAGGTTTAGTCACCGAAGACCATCGACGAAAGTGACGCGAGACCAGCGGAGTTATCTGGGAATTGTGTCCGATCGAACCAGCCCTCCTCGGGGAGGATCGCGGACTTGGTGCTACGATTGGGAAATGCCAACCGTGCGGTTGAGTGACGTGCAAATGCTCGCCACTAGCGGCGTTTTCCGGGGACTGAAGGGCTGCTCGGGCATCGCCAACGAAGGGGACTTGGTTATCGATCAACGGAGGAGCGGACCCAGGTCTCGGAAGCCCCTGTCCATGTATGGCTGTACTAAAAGAAGTGGGCAGCCCATGAATGGAGTGATCGTGCGGTGACTGTGAGGACGTGTAGCCAGGAAACGGCGTGGCCATAGCTGCAAAGCGGCGATCGAGGGATAATATACTTGGAGAAGATGCCTCCTGTGGTCCACAAAAGGATTGCGCAGCCTGGCGATCAGGAGGAAGGTGGCTCGCTTGTTGACGCGCTGTCATGTGCGAGTGTTCACCACAAGTTAACCCGCTACCCCAGTCTGCTTCCGAGAAGTCGTCCTCGTCATAATTTGTAGGAGGTGGTGATGGAGTGGCGATCAGTCTGCCTGCTACGATCGAGGCAACGTCCGCAGTGACAGAGTGTATCGATGAAGATGAGCTGGCAAGCCCATGACTATAGCCCAATTGGTCTGCGATCACTGTGCTCGTCGAGCCGAGGACTTGGTGACTGACGTCACGATGAAGTATAGAAGTCCCGAGCCTTGCGTCCTCAGCAATGAGACTAGCGTCCTTGATATATCGAGCCACGGTTGGATGGGCCGGTGTGGGGTAATTCAGGCTGTGTTGTGTCTCCCAAGGGCTGCCATCATGAACGTAAGCGGGAAAGCTCCAGGTTACTCAATGGGTAGTAAAACGTACGAAGACTCAGTGATGGCCGTCGGTGCATTTACTTGTTCACCGAGGCCACCCCCATTGAGTGGAGCCGTGTTGAAATGGAAGCTGCCAAGCTGGGCACATAGAATGTTTCCTTGTGGATCGTCCGAGGAATCCCTTGAGTGCGCAAACCCGGGCAGGCGGCACGTGTCACCGCTCAATGGCTGTGTTTGATATGCGAACAATGTTTGAGTGACCACACGTGGATCATCATCACTCATCTGCGAGCTGTAATTGATTCATGCGTCACGATGACAGATCTCTCAGGCAACACACGTGGACGTAAAGGACAAACCTCGAGGGAAGATCATCGCGTTGCATGTGACGTCTACCTGTGACGATGTCATTTTGTGCAACGTGATGTCGGAGGGTGCCGGCGGGGTGAGATCCTGCTGTTGTTCGTTGGGAAGGAGTCAAAGCCGAGCTGGACGGCCATTGTGTTGTGAGGGGGTGATGGACCTTCATGGAGCGAGTACTCTTACCATAAAGAAAAAGTCGAGTAGTCGAGACTTGGCATGACGGAATTCAAGAAGTAGAGTGGGGCGGAAGAGCTGAAAGTAAGAAGAGGCCGCTGTCCTAAAGCACGAAGTGAAGACTGGAGGTTGACCTCTCTTATGTGGTCGGTGGACTGGGTTTCAAACTAGTCGAATGCCGGTGTGATACAGGACGGAATGAGTCTTATACCTCCGTCATTTATCGAATGCGGGGCAAGGCTGCACACCACCGGTGGAACATGGCTTCCCAACGTTGCACTTCGTATGTCTTGCAAATCCGAAGTAAGGCAACACCACGAAGAAGACAGGCTGCTCATGGGGCAGTTATTCCCGTTTGTTCCGGAGCGCGTCAAAGCACCAGCGCTCTTCGGGCCGTTGAGGGCTGTGCTGTCCAGGCGTATGATGGCCAATCATTAACGAAAAAAACCCTCTTTGCCAAAGAGCTTAACGGGTGGCCTGCCGAGCACCTGTTCAATCATTTGTGAGCCTGCAGGAGCATAGTAAAATTATTCAGGGCGGAAATTTGCTTGGATCCGTCCATCGTGATGGTATGTTCATTGGCTGCGACCAAAATGTCCTCGGTCAAGCACAAGGCGCTTGGAGGCGCCGTGGAATGATTCATCGGAGTATACAGCCTTCACCGACTTCAGCGTGTCCGTGGAGAATGGTAAAAAAGATCCAACGTGGGTCATGCTGTCTACCGCTGGCCGTAAGCGAGGTGAGGGCAGGAAGAGGGATGGTGAATTTGACGTAAAGAGGATCGCAGCCCGCGCTACAACGTGGCTGATTTCGCATCGATATTGAGGAGATTGCCACTGATAAAGGTCCAAGGACGCCGTGGCGACCAAAGTAGGTATTTAGTCGGGAGCCTGCGCTGATGCATCATAACGTGTACCTTAATGAGTCTTGTGATGAATAGTGAACGCTTGAAGGGCAGACGCCATGCGGTAGTGAACATATGGCCAGTACATCAGGTTAGGAGTCCATTATTAGCGGTGGACGGGTGCATGGACAATGGGCGGCGGACAATAACTTCATTTCGACGGTGCACGTCGGAAAGTGAAGTGGGTCTGCGGTCGTCGGAGAACGTCGTCATTTTCGTTAATGAAATCCATGCATCGGAACTGTGTCACCGGGGCTGTGTCTACAGCTTCACCGAATGAACGAGGGGAGAAGGGTGGGCCAATAGCGTCGCAGCATGGTTTGACACTGAGCTTTCGACACTTTCAAGTCTCCAGTAAACGTCATATCCGACTTCTTCAGGTGCGTCTAGAGTAATTTGTCCAAAAAGTCGTGTTCAGGGCTGAGAGGAAAATGTCTTACCTCCGCCAATGCTTAAATAAATTGCGTTCGAAAACTCGTCCTTGGCCCCTTGGTCATTCACAACAAGTTCGACTCTTCCGTCTTCCTCGACTTGATTCCAAGTTCTGACGGTGCCAAATATTGGATTGGCAGTGGGAACTGGCAGGCTGAACTGCCCTATGAGCCATGCACATAAACCTATGTTACTACAGCAAAACGAGACACACCTATGCCAGGTGTAATAAACGCGCACCGTTCTTAGTCACTGATTTTTCCAAATTCCTGTGGATGTTTAGTTGAAGAAATGATCCAGAAACGTTGGCAGTGTTCAAGCAGTACTGAGAGTAAAGAAGACAAACTAGAAGCGAGTAGACGCCTTTCACAACGTCGTCGCACGGTCTTTTGAACGAATTCATTACTCGGACCTGTTGCAAGAACCTTTCCTTCTTCAAGCAACGTTGATCATGACCTGGCCCCCTCCAACGATTGAACCCCAAAACTAGGTTTGAGAAATTTCAAACTCCGCACTACGTGGTCAGTGGGCTGAACAGATCGAGTCAACCCCGTATTGACGACCCCTTTGCGAAAGGATGAACTTGTCCCTATACAGCGTGAATGCCTTCATCATACTCGACAGTGAAGGACACCGCGTCCTAGCCAAGTACTACCGTCCAAAAAGCCACCCACAAGGCGAACCCAAGGATCTATCAACGCTCAAGGACCAGCGCGCTTTCGAAAAGGGTCTATGGCAGAAAACAAAGAAACCAGGAGGTACGTTTTAACCCAGCACTCGCCTTTGGCTTTGCTCACACGACCGATTATCTGCCAGGTGATATCATTCTCTTCGATGGCCACCTCGCAGTGTTCCGGCATTCCCTTGACCTCATATTCTACATCATCGGTGGTCCGACAGAGAACGAGATTATGCTCTACTCCGCTCTGACCGCATTCTCGGACGCTGTATCGCTGTTGCTTCGGAACCAAGTCGAGAAACGCGCTGTCCTAGAGAACCTTGATCTGGTGTTGCTGTGCTTGGACGAGACGATAGACGATGGGTAACGCCCTTGTCGTTGGCTTGGCTATAATTTCAGCTTATTCCGATTCACAGCATCATCGTGGAGACGGACTCTACCACGATCGCGTCGAGAGTCAGTCGACCAAAAGCTGACACGACCGAAATCGTTATCAACGAACAAACGATAATGAGTGCATACCAGACGGTCAGAGAGAAGGTTCAGCAAAGGATTCAACAACTTTAGGATAGCGGTAGACGCAGCCTTCGTTCTCTCTGTCGATATCGCTCGCTTAACTTGAGACATTTCTTGGACCCCAGGGTCTCGATACAACCGTTCACGACAATGTTCCACTCGTGAGGTGATAGGTGACTTGCTAGGCGAATTGCATGATACTAGGTGAGTTGGTGGCTGGAAGCGATGAAACCTACAACAGAACGTTCCTAAGAATACAAACGGGGTGAATCCCTCCCGATGAACACTCCTCGGAATGATGACCTAACCCCACCCATTCCTAATATATATCGTACAACCACTCCGCCCTTCGACGTCAACATCAATCGCGCCAGCGCTGCAGACCAACAACTGACAGACCGTGTGTCCAATCACCCTCTTCCTTTGATACACGTACAAAATCGGGGTTACGACGGCCGATGAAGGTCGACGTGATCTAAAGCCAAAGGTAAATACGTGCTAGCGTGCGGAAGCATAGTCACGTTCACCCGTGAAACCAAATGTGGTACAATGCTGCGCAACATACGCCTGTTCACAAGCGCCAGAAGCTAAGAGACGAGACGCTAGTGAGGATAGTGTGTTACCTGAAGAAGTCCAGTACGAAATCATACCTCTCTTTGATACTCGTGTGGATGATTAATTCGTACAGGGCAGCACTGGATGCCGCGACGACTGCCATGGTTGCCACTACTATATGGGGCGTGGACAGACTACCAGAGGAAAGCGAGAAATCGGGGTGCTCGTAGATGGCGTATGGGCGCATGGTGATGATGATGCGAAGTGAGATGGGAGTCGGGTGGTGAAGTGGGAGGTGAAGTTTGAAGAGGGACTATGTTTCACTTGTCACTTGAAACAAAAGCCCGAGCAGCGTACAACGAGCTAGCACTGTAGCACCGACGATTGACACAAGTACACTCGGTCGGGCTGTAGGGAAGGGGGAAATGTTAACCTCATCATCTTGCCAGCCGAACCTCTTATAAACCTGTCACCCCATTCCATCCATGTTTCACGGAAGGAAATAGCAGCTGTGCCAACGTAATGTATATGGCCACGTTCCTGATAACACTTGATCGAATTGGGAGGCCCGTCCTTGTCGTAGCCTCCCCTTAGCTCTACGCATAGAACACAGCTAGCACATGTACAGTCGCTCCTTCTCCTTATATCTCCCAATGACACAATTATCACCTTTTGATACCGTGGGTCCGGAGACAGAATAACTCCTGAATCTAACCCATCGCATGTACTGACACTAGTGCTGTCTTACAACACTACCCAACGCTTCACGTAATGTGGCACTGTAGCGGCAGAATTTCAAGGAACATTGCGGGCGTTGCGTCGTTGATCTCGCAACCGCGGAAGCGACCAGGCCTTCACGAAGCAATGCGGAGGCTGGTACCGGTAAGGATCGCCTGGGAATCGAGCGTGCTGGCGGCACCTAGATATCGCCCAGATCGTCATCGATCATTATCAGTATACTTGCCGTCATCGGAGGCAGTGTCCCGGTTAGATAGCAGTGGTGACCGGTGAACGTTCTGAACAGCCCGTCGCGGCGTCCCCGTAAGTAACGGCGGTAAGTATATATGTTATGTTTATCCACGGTTTATCCGATGAAGTGTAGTACTAATTGTCAATGAGCATCCCCAAATGTCGACCTGTCATCGATCGCTGTAGCTGGGAGGATGGACCTACACCGCCATACATATAGATCATCATTGGGGAACATTGAATGCGCCGCTGCGTCAACTTGGCAAGCTCCCTTTATACAAGCCTCGATGCATATCCACCGTGTGTGACATGCGAGTCCTGATCAGAGATAGTCAGACACGCCCCCATCATCGACAACACGAGGCTCGAGGCAGATTAACTGATATTCAAACGCCTACTATTCGAACGAGGGGCTTTAAGAAGGGGGAAAACATAAGCGATGGCCTTTCACCAAAAATAACACAAGGGGAGGATTTGTTGGTGGCGTTAGCTTCCTCCCTTTGTACAAGAGACTCGGATAGTCAGACCCACAACACCCAACACGAGGGGGCAGATCAGATATGATATTATCTATTAGGAAGCCTATTCCTAGTCGAATAGCCTTCCACCAAAGACAACACGAGGGGTCGATTCGTTGGTGGAGTTCGTAATGAGGTACATGATAACAAACTTCCTCAGAGATACTTACTAGTAGTCTCCATATGCAAACCTTAGGTCGAAGAAATACTCAGAGCTCAGAGAGCGCTTAGAGGGTGTCCAAGGGAATCAAGGACTGCGCGCATATATAGATGGGATATCGATGATGATGAATGACAAACAACTATCGGTGGTATGCAGAACACATGACAACATGGAGGTGCTTGTCAACGGGACAGGTATACCTAACTTGCTAGAAATCAAAAAAAGGAACGAGCACAAAGAACAATCAGACGAAGAAGAAACAGAAAAATCGCGTAAGATGAGGTAAATCCTTGAAGAAAAGAAGACTCGTATGAAAAATTATTTGTCAACCAGAAACAAACACACTGGTAGGGGCGTGACCACATTAGTACCACATGCGGACAGAAGAAAAAGACATCGTTTGGACGTGCCGCTAGAGGAACGCGAGGCCTAGAACAAACACACGAAATTGCTTGGGAATACGTGTCTGCCCGTCTGTCTTCTCGCTTCGTCGAGAAGTTCACCACTCCACCATCCGTCTTCGGGAGTATCCGTCACTGCAATGATATCCCCAGATTGGAAGTCAAACTCTTCGTCAATAGTAGCCGCGTAATCATAAAGAGCTTTCACTGCAAAGTATGCAAATAACGCAATGAGTACAAACCAAGCCAAAGGAAGATGCAAGGAAAAAACGTACCATAAAAGAGAATTGGCCTTCCATCGTCCGTGTACGCCCCTGTCGGGGGAGGATGCCCGCGAGGACCCCCAGGAGAAGGCGAACGCGCTACGGCAGGGCTGGGAGCACGGTACACCGCATTGTTGGGTGTGCCGTAGTACCTCTGTGGCTGGGCCTGTGCGTGGTTAACTGCCATCACATTATGAGTCGAGGGATTACGAGTCATAGCTCCATAGTTGTTGTAGTTCGCTGGAGGCGGTGGCGGCTGCTGATAAGCCCCATTAAGCTGGTTCTCGTAGGCAGGATGTTGAGGGGGATGTACATAATTCCCGTACGGCGGTTGGGATGTTCCATATGGATTGGGGGCGACTGCGCCGTAATCATTACGAGGTGGTTGTTGCTGTTGGTGCGTGAGGGCTCTGCTGGGTTCATTGTAGCTGTAGGGGTGAGGGGGTTGTGTGGGCTGAGGAGGCCCGTTGGGCTGCCCATAATGCGAGGAAGGCTGCCGCTGGACTGGCTGTATCATCATGTCGTGTACAACGCGTCCGTCGGGACCTAGCGCAATACCGACGGGATTGTTGGGCGTCACTGGTCTCTGGGTAATTGACGCACTGCGATTGAGAGAGGTGGTGCTGGGCGCGGGGGGACCTCTGTAGGGCTGCATGGCTGTAGGGCTTGGACCTCTCGCAGGAGAGGGCGCACGGTTTATTAGCGACTGTGTACCAACCCCTGGATATCCGCCTCTGCTGGTTGGACGGGGTCCGACTTGATCCTGGTTCTGGTTGGCGATGGAGGGAGGAGGAGGACCGACGTAGGAGTTTGCTCTGCTCCGAGGTTCGCCAGGGAAGGGACGGGAATAGTCATTGAGAACTTTCTCCACGGACACATTTGACGCTGGTGGGGGTACTGAGGTCTGAGGTGGGCCAGCCAAGGCAGCCCTGGGAGCGACGGGGTTGGGCGAGGTCGAACGTGACGGTGCCAACGGGTACGAGCCCACAACCACCTCTGCGGAATTACGAAAGTGGTTAGCAGAAATAGCACTGGTGCCCGACGAAGGCGTTGCCAACGAGTCGCCGGTGCCTTTGCGCGAGTCAATGGATGAAGGCTGGGGGTTCCGACGAATCGTGTTTCTCCTCCCCGCGCCACTGGCAGCGACAGCGTTGTTGAGCTCTGCCATATGCTGGGCCAAGGGGTCCTGGTCTCCAGCTGGAGGCGATGCCCGTAGTTGATTGGTCTTCTGTTGGGGGTCATCGTTGGGATCGACGTTCCACGCCTGGTTGCCAATGACAAGCTGAGTGCTGGAGACTGTCGGATCAAGGGGGTCTCCTGCTCCCCGGATTTCTCGAGTGGGCTTCACGAGTCCGGATGCCGTGCTGTTGCGTCTCTGTGGGTCGTGTGGTGGGGACACATGGCCATTAATGCCATTGGCCTGAGACCGACCGCTCATTGACCTCTGTGTTGCGCTTCTCGACAATGCAACGCTTTCGGGAGGAGTGCTGCGAGACGGACCACCGCCGCCGGCACCGACGCCGGCGTGATTGGTATCGTCGTATGGGTCATCGTCCTGTGGAAGAGATGCGCCGCGAGAAACAGCCGGTCTCTGCGAAGAACGCACGAAATTGGCGGGTCGCGTGACAGCCCGGGTGGATGATACAGGAGATGCGTCGGTATTGGCGTAGTTCACAAACACGGGGGGTTCGAGAATGGCATTCCCGGTGCCATATTCCCGAACAAAGTTCTCCATATCTTTCTCTGGCTCCAGTTGTTCCAATGCGAGGCGCATTTTCTCGCACGACTAGCGATGTAACGGTGAATCACAAGGTCCCATCGCGCTCTCTGGAAGGAAGACATACCTCATCATCTGACACACACACTGTCGAAACTGCGTTTGCGTAAGCCCACATATTATCTTTCATGAATTCCACCCGCTCCTCCTCGAGATCTTGACAGTTATCACAAAATCCCTTCCAATCCTGCTCCCATTTCTGCATCGTCTCCTGGAGTACCCTCGTGAACTGAGCATAGTCGTTTTCGTTGACCTGAACCGTCTGCTGCGCGCGCTCCAACTTGAGATGAATCTTCTCCAGATCCTTGCCCTGGACGAGCGTGGACTGTGCCGTATAGGAGTTGATACGCAAGCAATCGGATTCGTACTTTTCGCGAGCTTTGCTAGCATGTTGCTCCCGAGTTTGCTTGACCTTGTACTCTTTTTCGATAGCCGCTTGATAGATCTTTTTATGATGCTGTTGTTTAGCGGCAAAAGCGCCCGCCTGGCCTTCCAAGTCAGTGCGGAGCTGCTGAGCTAGCTGAGAGTGATAGCCCGCTTGTTTATCGGTCTCCAGACGTAGTGTGTCTATGGAGTTGCGCAGTTCCCTGTGATTATGTGATCAGACGCCGGCCGTGACACGAGGACGAGCATGCCTCATGGGATCCAAGGAGATGCAATGTACGAAGGCCAAACGACGCTTAGGGCTCCTACCCAGGTGGCATTGCAGTGCCGTGTTCCCCATACACTCCCATCTAATCGAGAACGCAAGGCCAAAAAGTCCAGTCCACTCACCCAATCTCGTCCTTCCCGATTGACATCTTTGCCAATTTAGCGAGTCGTTTCGCATAGTCTTCCTCTATCGCAGATCTGGGTTTGGGCGGTGTGAGTTGGGGGGATTGGATAACGAATGAAGAGGCTGCGGCGTACCTCTCCTTCCAGAAGTTCTTCAATTCTTCCATCGTCCTTGCAGCTCCGCGCATGCGTGCGAAGAGAACATCGACGCCTCCATCACCGGGTCCCCAGAAAGCATTACAAAAGTCGAGATTCCGATTAGAGGTATCAGGAGAAGTAGTGCGAGCATATTGCGCCAGAGAAGTAGTCGATGACTGCCTTCTGGCAGACATGATGCGTACTATGTTTCTAGGACGGGAGTCGTAACGGGTAGTACAACAATTGAGGTGCAGTTCGACGACAAGATTCGAAACAGACTAAAAGACTTCGTAATAGGTTTCAGCTTGTGCGCACAGGGAGAGTGGGTAGAGTATTGCCTGGGACGGTGGATGGCGGGGTGTGGTGTGGGTGCGGTTGGCATATGACCCAGCGCCCAGTGGCGGTGTTTAATCCCGGGGCGCAGTTGAGTGCGTGCCGATGCTCTCAGGCTCAAGCTCAGCGAGTACCGCCGTTACAACTACACCGACATCTAATCACGAATCATTTGATCCATACACATGCGTATCACTCGAGAGCTCCGAGTTCAGACGTTGTCCGAATCTCCAGAGCCAATGTTACACTACCACGAAGCGTATATGCTTCCGCTCAGGTTATAACCAAAAGATTCATTGATCGGCCGACTCCGATTCAGATCTAGCATCCGAAACCTAGACCACGCCTGCCAGACTCACATCGTGATGCATGATCAACCGACCACACTCCAGCACCGCATGCGCATCCAGTACTAGTGCGTTCATGAAGGGTATCAAATCGCAGCATCTACACCATCTTGGAGTCTAACCAACCTAGAGAAACAACGTAAATGACAATAGCCAGTACTTGTCTGGGGCCAGGCAAGTACTGGCTATTGCAGCTGGTCTCAGTCGAATCTACATAGCTGCATCAAGGCCAGCATTTTGCAGGAAAAATGGAAATTAGACGTTAAAGGCATCATTCGTGAATCGTGATACAGCAGTAAATAGATAAGACATAGACGATCATAAAAGCCATAGATCACAGACCATTACAGTGAAAAAAAGCAACGCATTATTAGGAGTGATGAATGAAAAAGGACAGATCAACAACATAGCGAGCGCGAAAAGCGGGTGAAGTGCTGGAATTTGAAGAAAGCGGGAATGATTGGGACAGATTAAACAGACTCAGCGCCGTTACGACCAGTTGGCCTGACCCCAGAAGTGCCAGAGACAGGCTGGGGCCCTTTCTCGCCTACGGTTGCAGCTCCTCCACCGCCAACCTCGCCTCTGCCACTCGCTCCCAAGGATGTCGAGCCCAATGAAGAATATTCGAACTTCGACAGGTGCCAAATGAATAACAGAAGGAATACGGGCCCGGAGAGCAAGTCGAGGATACCGTAAAAGACCATCTCCGACGTGGGTGAGATGGTGTCGCTACCTTCTGAAAGGCCCCAGCAGATCGGGTAGAAGAGCCAGATGAAGGTGAGGTACCCGGCCCCTGTCTTGTATCCTTTTTTGAAGTTGCCCCCACTGCGGAAGGGGAAACGACGGGCATGACCATGCAGACGGCACCTTGACGAGTGAGGCAAATCAGTCCCACTCGAGATAGGGGTAACCGGGTTCCGAAGCTCACCAGATATAGAAGAGGGCGAACAGACCAAAGACGTAGTAGCCCCACTTGTATGTGCTTGAAACCAGTGCTCCGACCAATCCACAGATCACCAGCACCCATGCGAAAAACATGGTAGTAAGGATATCGGAAGTGGACATGCCCGTGAAGGCTAACAAGCCGAGCAACAACAGCGGAGCGTTGATGAACCACTGGATATATCGGACATACTATGGATGACCATTAGATCGTGCTCCAAAGAAAGACATAATAGCCGGACTTGCCCAGATTTGTCGGGTGGGTCCACGTTGGGATTGGATGACAGCGAACCCCAGATCAGACGCCATGGAAAAGTAGGCGAGACTGGCTACTGTCAACACTATGATAGGGATCTGGTGGAAGGTACTGTTGCGGTTCCGACGCTGTTGGCAAAGTCATTACATTGAAAGACAAGGACAAAAGCAGATGCTTGCGAGGGCTGTCCAAAAGACAGAAATCAGCAAAGAGAGGAGCATGACTGAGAAAACAGCCCAAAGCCAGTCGGAGGCATGAGTGGTAATATGGGCATCACCAGCCGGGGGGTTCGCCTGGAGAGCGTCATTGCGTCGTGCTTGAATCGGTTCGAAGATCATGGTGTCTTGAAGAAAGCTGTAGGTTGGTGACCAAGTGGTTCAGTGGAAAGGGAAGAAAGAGGGTACACTCGTATCATGTCGAACTGTGGCCACTTAGGAGGGCACCACGAGCGATGCTACAATGACGTCATCCGAGGCCCCACTACGGTCGAGACAATCGATCACGCAACGAAAATCCTTAGTGCAAATTGATTAAGATAAGGCCTACACAACTATGCGAGACCTCATCCTAAGAGATCTGAGAAATCATCGTCGTCCTGTGTAAAGATGGACCGCTTAGTGTCTTGTTTCACCCGATCGTCCTTGAGCATCCTGTGTCAAGTCATGGGCGTCGTTAGAAAATCCACGGACCCTCTATCACCGAGAATCTCACCGCGAGTCGATCCGTGCGTCCTCTCCTTCAACGCCGACGACCGCCTGTGGTGTTTTCGCCTCGATGACCTACCCCAGCGTCATCAAAATCTCTCCTGATACAAACGCATCAGAACTCACGTAGTGGTTGTCGCAGTGCGGACAAAACTCGTCACTCTCTTCATAATTCGTCATATCCTTCCGAAATGCCTTCTTGCACTTTTTGCAGATGAACGCCATCTCGGTCGTTTTCGCTAGCCGGTGGCTTTGCGCTTCAGCGTGGCACTCTGCGCAATCATACCATTGCTTGCAGCATGGGGCTCTTATTGAGACCTGCGCGTTCAGGATATGTTTGCTGAACAAAAGCAGGTGAACGTTTCGTCGAGGTAGTGAGCCGACAACGCGATACAGACCACATCGCACGGGTAAGATAGGATATGAGCAATTTTCGAGAAAACGGTTCTGTCGGTTCAGGACACACGACGCAGGATACCGACAGAAGCAATTGCGGGGGGTGAACCAGTACGGAAGCTGGAATCACGACGTTCAAGGAGCTGTGCAGTCACAGTCAATAAATATAATTCCCACGCTCGGCGCATTGACATGCAGACTATAGAGTACGTAAGGGATATGCAGTATGCCTACGACCTTCTTTCCCAGCACAGACCCCCAAGCACTACGAGTCCGAGTCAGACTTGAGTCACTCGACACAAAAACATTACTATTCTTTCGCTCGTACAAAAAAATTACAGGCTGAGTTCGTTGGCTACATTATATCTTAAGTTGGTCGTTTATCGTTCCAGGTAGTATTGCATAGTCCAGCCTGCAGCCGCCCACGTCCACGTTCAGTAAGGCTAGTCCAATCTCGTGAAAAACGTCCAGGGATCATAGAGGGAAAAAATCGGGAGTCCGTCTCCATCTCCATTGTCGCTATCACCTTCCATTCAATCCTCGTTACTCTCCAACCCACTCTCCTCGGAGTTTGGATCCAACAGCGGAGCACGCTTGTGTGCTTTCAGTTGATTCATCCGCTGACGAAGACCTTCTGTCTCCATCTTTTTCCTGTCTGAAAATGTTTTAAACGTCTCGCGTCGTGCTTCTTCGGCTATCTTGGCTTTCCGGATGGCAGTGTTCTTGGCTTTGAGCTGAGAGGCCAAGCGAAGATAGATGATGCGATCCATAGAGTCCTGGGTGATGCGAGAAGGTGAGATGGGAAGTGACGGTGAGAAGAAGGTCACTGACCTCTAGCTTCCGCGTAAGATAGTCGAGACGTTCCGCGACCGCGCATACGCTCGCGAGGTAGCTTCCAACTCGGTCACCATGAGGGAACCCGCTTAGAAGGCCCGAGACTTTTTTCATCGCTCTGGATACAAAAAAGTCAGCCAGCCACGTCGCTATAGACGGAAGATATTGGCTTACCGGTGCATAGCGGCAACCGTTCCCTCGTAGCGATCACGCCAAGAAAGCTGGTGATCATCCGTCAAGTCTATGTTCGTATCGACTTCACGATCTAGGGGATCGAGCGTCGCAGTCAGCGTCATAAGCAACAACGTATGAGCCGATCTAGCACTGTCCAATGCCTCTGAGGACAGCACGGTGCATTTGGCGAAAGCCTAATGAAAAGCCTGTTAGACATGATGGGGGGAATAAATAGGTGCAGTACTCGCCGTGGTCATGGTCTCTGCTTCTCGAAGGCACTGGCGAGCGAGCACACCAACGTTGAAACGCAGGTCTGCCTCAAACTCGTCCGCCTCCACACTGTTCCTACTATTGTTTGTCTCCTCTGCGGCAGTCCGCACGTGCTCCTCGGGTGCGGTAGGCGGATCCTCATCAAATCTACGCAGCAACAAGGAAGCCTGGGGTGCAGCGGTAGCAAGAAATTTCGTAGATGGCTGCGTCTCCTTCTCCATTTCAGTCTTTCTCAGGTTCTGCTTCACGGTGAAGCCATCCTGCATCTGCTCGGGTGACATCACAAGTTGTGCAGGTGACCCGACTACTGTACTATCGCCCCTTCCACTCAAAGGCGTCGCGTACACGGAATGGGAGCCACGGCTACATGGACTTCCGATAATTGTGCGCCCGCTCATTGAAGGAGTGCCCACGCCGGAAGATCCGCCCCAGGATGAGATACGAGAGAGGTAATCGTATTTAGCTTGCTCGGCTGGGGTGAAAAGGCGGTCATTACCGATTTCGCTGTCGGTCGCGAACAAAGGGAGTCCAGAACGAGGTGCGCATTGGTGGGTTTCCGGGGTTAAGTATTGAGTCCGTAATTGAGACTGTTCCTGAGGGGGGGTATGCACTTTTGCCTGAGTGGAAAGAGGTGACACTTGCTGTAACATCGAGTTCTGCGTCTGGGGAGGATAATTTGCTAAAGACTCTTCATGCGTTTCGCGCGCTGTCTGAGGCGAAGCGGGAGTGCAAGGCGGTGCCAGCGTCTGTGAATGCTCTGGGGACAACGAATGAAGCGAATTGGCCGAGGAGGCGACCGTCGTAGGCGGGACAATGTTGATTACGAAACTCCTGGTAGTCGAGCCAGTGGACTGTCTCTTGCGTACGTAGAATTTCATTGTGCTGGAGGAGGCATGGAAGGGGTTCTCGGTGTCGTTCTGACGCTGAGATTCAGGTGTTGAGATCGACGGTGCCGAAAACTCCTCTGTGATTGGCTCATCTCGTGCGCGTTCCTTGCCCTTAGGTTCCTTCCCTTTGGGCTCCTCCATATCGTCGGCTTCGTGACTAGAGTGCAGAACCATATTCCTGAGAGAAGTACTCGCAGCCCTCAAACATGCCCTCATCTCCTCGCGCACCTTCCGCTGCGCCGGTGTGTCTGAAGGATTAACCTCTGGTAGCTCCAACAATACCATATCTGATAGCGTGCTCGACCCACTCGATAGACTATCCATCGTACCCGCGTGCTTGGGACTCCGTATGAGGGCTGTAAAGGGGATGCCGTTGATGACAACGGTCTCCACAATATCCCCGTCATGCAAGCCAAGGGCGTTACGTTCACCAACGACTTCCCAGGGAGGCATGGTTGGGCGAGGAAGTTCTTGGCCTGCCGGGACAGGGGCTGCGCCGTTCGTGAAGATCTCTTCGATAGTCGAAGACGATAACCTGTTGTTGGCCAACTGCGAAGCAGCGTCTGCTCTCGCTGACTCTATCTGTTCTACCTCGGCGGAGCGATTACTAACTCTCTGATGGCCATGTTGGTTTGTCAGATGATGCGGTGGAATAACTGGACTAGTCAGGGGCTGTTCCGGATTCACCACGAAGCGCGCAAATTCTTTCCTCCAGTCGCTAGCCTCTGGCTCTGCGGAGTGGCGGGGAACTGGATGGTGCGGCCAAGCTTGTTGATGTTCACGGTACTCCCTGACCAGCAGTTGGTGGTGAGGATGCGGGGTAGGAGGGCGAGGACGCGGAGCAATAAACGGTTGTGCGGGGCGGTAGTGTGGCGGAATGGCTGCATCCGGCGACAGCTGAGACTCATCTTCGTACAGGTTATCATATGGGGGAACAACCTCGAGATCATCAAAGGGCGCATGGGGGAACGCCATGTGGCCAACGCAGACCGGGACTGGGAACTGCTCGCGTGGGTTAATGAAGTGAATAGTTCCGTGTGGCGAGCGAAGTGATTCGTGGTGGGTATCTAGTAAATCGTGTGTCTGCAGTGGAGGTGCCAGGTGCCGAGATACATGGAACAGAGGACCCCTGGGGACCTGATCATAGAGATCATGGTCGATAGTCCTGGAAGGCCACTGAGCATGCCCCTGGTGTGATCGCTGAGAGCCTACAGGTGACTCGTTTGTATACCTGGGTTCGTGGCGCAAGATATCAGCAGGGCCCATGGAGCACTGGCAATGAGACAGATACCGTGGTAATGGTAGCTGATGGCGGGATTGATGAACGAATCGTGTAGGGCCAGCCATATAGAGTGATTCAAGGGGTGTTAAAACAGTCGAGAGTTGAGATAAGTACGAGATGGGCCTTAGTGGTGAATTAGCTTTGATGTGCACTAGCGCCCTCCAGAGGGGTATTTAAATATGCCCTTCCTGGCACGCCCATGGATACAAATTTCCCTACACTGAGTCACCAAAAAAATTGCGAGAAGGGAACAAGAAGCTTACATCCGCATACGGTTGGTTACCTTCTGAATCATGATGTCCAATTGATATGGTCTCCACCACCGGTAATAGTTTATCCACGAGAATAGAGAGCTCCCTGTAGTAGGAAGTTCTGGAACGGACCCGATGTGCAAAATACAACAACCGTGCTCGGCGCGCTAAGGCTTTTGTTCTTTCGAACAGGTGTTACTATTACGCTTTGGAAAACAAACCAGCCATCTGAATCCCTGGATACACTGTGGGTCCAACTTGTTTGTCAGTGATTTACTAGATGATCAAGTTAGGAATTACAACAACAGCTGTACAGGATGTCCTCAGGGTGCATCCCCTTTGATAACTTGAACGATCTCGACAGCAATTGAAAACAAGGACCTGAAGAACTGCCTTAGTGCTGCAATGGTGCTGTGTGAGCAGGAATCCGACTCACTTACTTGGTTCACTACTCCTGCCGCTCCGACTCGAGGATACGTGCCGCAATCACGTGACGCGGAATTTGTTGCAGATCATTCACCTTGCTTGTGCAAGGTCATTTTGTTTGTTGGCTCCGCGCGCAGATCTGCCACATGAACAAACAAACGCCTTTTAAGGACCAGAGGAGAATCCCGAAATGATACTTGCGCAAGGACCGGTTATTCCCGGGTCTAAGTTTACCACGGATCTGCTTGTGTACCCTCTGTCTTTTCTTCCTTGAAAAGCTGGCAGGCCCAACAAGCCTTCCAATTTCACCTTCAATGCCGACAGCTGCCCAGCCGTCAATCAAATCAAAATCTTCCGAGATAAGTTCAAAGTCCATATAACCGACATAATTCTCTAGGTTATCACTGTCTGATATTATCAGTGCTTCACAAACATCTCGTTGGGTGAGAGTTGTCTAGTGGCTTCGACTCTGTGCCCCTAGACCAACTTCGTTCAGGGCATTCGACATGAATACACATTCATCTATTCTTCAACGAACATCACCCATTGCAGGGCAAACGGACTCAACATCTCCTCGAATGGAAATGGCCAACCAATCATGACAAGAAGCGGGGCACTGCGACCTATCTATGTCCATTCAACGGCAGGATCCCTCGGCGATTTTTGTGTGCAAAATATCAGGTACAACTTCCGTCTAGTGTCTCACCGTGGCACTTAACATTTCTCCCTTTCTGGACCGGAGACTATTTCAAGCGCCTCCGAAGCCCTTCAGTTTTGCAGAAGAGTATATTTTCCTATCTGTTCCAAAAGAGTCTGACGTTTTCTGGCACGCTCCTGCCAATGCGCAAGTTCCATCGACACCTGGCCGATTTAACGTCGCGTTTACCATTGTGACCAGGGATGTCTGGGTGGATCTGTAGCTATGGATGGGCCAAATATATCAGTCGGATCATAGGATGAGGGGTCACCCACTAAGATCGCGAAACAGGCTTGGAGAAATCGAGCTAATATTTGTAGAAATCCCCGAGTGTGATTGGAGCGAAAGTGTATTTCTATGTCCCAGTTGACCGTTTCGGAGCAAGAAGCTATATCGTTGATGTCACGACTACTGGAAGATTGGCAAGGACAGAAGATACGACCGACGGACTGTCCGGACTCCAGTGCACATTGACAGCCATGAGCGCATGTGCACCTGGGCAAGTGGCACTCAAGCCAGGTAAACCTAAATTCGCAAGCAAGGTCACTGGCGGCAAACGCCGCCCCCTTGTTTGAAGTTGTTCGAGTCTTGGGCTGTCACCTTGACGATCCTTGAGTACTTGAGTCTTGACAGCGTTGCGGTAGGCACGCTTCAAGGTTTTCCTTCTGTGACTCACACCGACGGTTGTCCTCTAATTGTCATGCTCCTTTTCATGCCGGAACATATTCATACAACACTATGGCTCTTCCTGCGTCAATGGGATGACACGCTGAGCTTCCATGCCAACTTATTCCACTGCTTTTTGTTCAGGCTTTTGGCGAGACTAAGGGGTATGGACTTGGTTTCAAAAGGCTCGAACGGGACATCGGCGCTTCTTCTGGCCCCCATATTCGGTCTCATGGGTCTTTCAGATGGTTCTGGCGTTTCGCGTGGACTTGGTTTACGCCCATCATCCCCATGGATTCATTTCTATTCCAACGACGCAGGAATGCAATGCCCTCCCAAAAAGCGACCCAGAGACTTCTCGTGGCTCCTGTCCACAGAAGGCTCGCCTGCCAACAATCATACGTCCCCGAATTTTCCTAGTCATCCTGCCCACACCCATAGCCCGCTTGTCGAAACGCGACACTTTTTAGTCTCTTCTGAAATGCCAGGTTTCTAGTGACTCAGCACATTCACTTGTTTGTATACTCACTTGTGCCCGTAGGTCCTGAAGAAGGTCCGGGAAACTATAGTGTTCCCCTCCTTGCCGTCGCCAGTATTGTCATCGTTTGGTTGTTCATTTTGGTCTTCATTGTCTGGAATTGCTCGGACTCTGCGAAACAAGCTCAGTCTGACGCTACAGGGATCGAGTTGGGCCCGACAGCAGACCTGGACGAGTGGCTGATCCGACCTCTGTTGGACGACGATGACAATTTCATGGAGGGAAAGGTCATTGATGATATGATCAACGGTGGTGCTGAGGATCTCAAAGGGCAGCGATCCATAATGCCCGGGGCATGGCTTGAAGAACTACAAGGACAGGGTGCCATCATCGGAGCCGCCCGGGAGCTGGTCGTTCATACTGTCGAGGTATGCCATACGCACGCTTACCTTCGCATGCTTATTTGAAAATATTTGGACAGAGATGTTCCTGTGGTTTGTCCGTGGCCTATCCCACGTCGACTTCAGTAGACTCTACAGGTCATGTTGCGAAAAATTCTCGATGTGTTGCTGCTCCTATCCGATACGTGTCAAAGGACCATCAACCGAACAATGACGATCGGACATTCTGGACCAATCTGGATGCTTCCAAAGTACAGACGATTGCATTCAATCCCCTTCACAAATTCACTCCATATGACACCAAACGCGAAGCCCAGAAGCATACACCTCTTACCGTACTTAGCGAAAATGATCCCGAATTGTTGGGTACTGGTACGCCTTGCAGACTTTCAACACGGCCCAGCGAAAAGTACGGACCAGTTGTGAAGGACAGGAATGGAGCTGAGGGCACAGTGGAGCTGGAGCTGGACTACGACATAATGAAGCCGGACAGTGGGCATGCGGATAAGTTCACGTCAACTTCTACTCCAGAGATCTCCTCCCACAACGACTTGGATCCCCCGCCTCCGACACAACCTCAAAGGGACGAAAGCTCCAGCGGCCGTCAAATGGACGACGGTCCGGACTGTGGGGATGTCTCCGATTCCGACAGCCAAGGTATGGAAGTTGCATTGCCCAAGAAGGGATACGAGCACAATGTTCTTGGCCGACGGACGGCTTCGTTGGACGTTACCGTGACCCCACTCCGACGAGCTCGCAGCACGGGTTACTTGTTGAAGAAGCGAGAACTTTTGGATGACAATGAAGTCGTTGGAGGGGACAGTTTTTGGGCCGATCAGGTTGACGCTCGGCTTTCTGGAAGGCAAGACATCTACCAGGCACCCCGCAGGAGTGAGCATCGATATAGCTCATGCGATCCTTTTTGGTACCAAGGAGGCCGAGAGGACGATGTGGATAACTGGCGCCAACGACACCCGCAAGATACCTATATCGGAAAAGAAAACCCAATTCCCGATAAAGCAGGCCAAGTTGAGTATCTAGGGACGCAAATCGAGGAAGGCAGTACCAAAGAACGTCGTTATTCGATGCCGCCTCTCAAGTTTGACAGTGCCGACGATGAATGGCCAAATCTGTCCTCTGATCGCGCGGACAGGTATGCTTCCTAGTTCGCATTCCACCATAGTGGATTAGACTAATGATTGACGCTCCCGCCTGCCAGGAGTGCTGACGCCCCACAGGGAAGATATGTCGTTCCACAGAAACGCGCACAAATGCGGGATCCACACTTGTCCCCCCAATCCAGGCCGCGACTGTCTCCAAACGGCTCTTCTAATCTCAGCTTTTTCCCGTTCAAACGCACACCTTCCCTCTTGGTTGCAGACGCGTGGAGGGCCGGCTGTCTCTGTGTTCCTAACCCGCCAGTCGACGAATTCAGAGAGGTTGATGAATGGTGGGATAGTATGACCCTACTCTTCCAATCGGTCCCGGGTTTGGAGCCGTCGCTGGAGGATGTACGAGTCGGACGTCCTGAGGCGAGACCCAATGACTGGGAACGACAGGAAGACATCGACGACTCTGGGCTGGAATTTGAGGCACCCATGGATCCCGAAACTTCTGAAGGCAGGGCACTAGATGTCGCCGAGCGCAGACGCGAGCACACTGCCAACTCACAAGGTATCCCCTTTCAGCTAGGACGACAAGATGCCATCTCCTGGCGGGACAGGTATGAAAATGACCCCGCAACCAGGCGATTCATTTCCGGACATCAGCGATCAGTGACTGGTGGGCCCTGAACGTTTCATCATGAAATGTGGCCTGTGTGGGGTGGAAACGTCCGTCACATTGATTTATCCTAATATTTCTCCGGTCGATTTGCATGTAGAACCCTCGGTTTGCGATCTTTGTTATTCCGTATTCCTATTTCCAAGGTTTTCTGTACACATGTGTCAAGCTGGTTTTTGGCATTTTGCACATGGCAGCAGGCCCGGGGAGGTATTATAAGACATCAGCGTTTCAACCACCAAAGCGGGGATGTTTGGGCCAATGATTCAGGTTATATATAATCTCGTTGTACAGCATCCTAAGGGTCTACGTTAGAAGGGACTATCGCGCTTGGGATGTCACAAAACGCCAGTGATACTAAAATTTTATTTTGCGCAGGAGATATCTATGAGCCAAACTCGTCTATCAGCATATCCCCTGTGAGATAGAAAGCTTTCACGAACTTCATGAGGGTTCTTCCTTTGACTCAGACGCTTTTGGATTTATCGTCATCTTGGCCACCTGGCCGTCCGCATCCTGAATCTCCACTTCTATCGCTTGTGAAGGATCTACCGGCGCATCCTCTTCCTCCTCCTTGGCCTCATCAAGCTTCATCACCTGCACGAACCACTTTGCACCATCGTCCCACTCTTCCATCTCGGCCTCTGCGAGCGGAGATCTGCCAGCAGCGTTTTTAATGTCAATCATGTCAACACCAGGGCCACCAGGATATTGGACAAGCTTTTGTGCGATCTCGAGGTGCTTGTTCAAAGCTGCCCAATGTAACGGTGTCGACCCAGCATTATTTTGTTTGATCAGCAGCGATGGGGGAACCGAAGGAAGCAAATACTCGAGCACATCTACGAGATATCTTACAACAGTCGATCTTGAAGAGACGATAGGAGAGGTGAAGGCCGCAGACTCACCTGTGTGTCCGTTTGCACAGGTCATGTGGAGGATAGTATTTCCGTTGTCATCCTGGACGTCGGCTGCGGCTGCAGCTCCGAATTTTGTGATGAAGTCCTGGACGTCTGAAAGATCGCCATAGCGACAACTCAAGAGGAGATCTTCCTTCTCGCCTACGGTAGATACGAGACGTTCGGTCATCGTTGATGGCGACGATGGCGGTGGAAGGTAAAAAGTAATCCTTGCCGCAACTCGCGTCGCAATATCATCTCGTTGATCGGCGGCTTTCCTAAATCGGATTCGGTACTCGGTTCAACTTTTCTTTCCGTACGCCGATGCGGCAGCTGTTGGCGCTTTTAACAACTTTGGCGCACGCACATAATGCCACTGTGATTCGCTCTGCTGCCATTCAGTCAACATTCAGCACAAGTTCATTTCCCTGGTTCTGGTTGTGTTGTGAAAACATATTTGTGTCTTTGCACCGAATCAGTGCTGATAGTGGTGGGAGACAGGCTGTACACTAGATTGTCTAGTGCATCGCGATCAATCTCAATCACAGATATCGGACAAAATAGTAACTGAGACCGTCTCTCACTCTTTTCCAGACTACGTTTTTTGATGGCATCTAACGTCTCCGACCGTTAAGTGACAAACAATACATTGTCGGCGCAGTTTCAGACTCGAGCCAGAAGGCATGAAAAGGTGTGCTGGAACGCCATCAAGCCGCAGTTGATCTATCTCACAGTACCTCCTCTTGCTATGCTGGACGTATAGCAACATCCGCATATGTCCGCTTACCATGTGCTCCCGAGGTGCCCTGGAACCCACTTTGGTCGCTGCTGGAGACGTGGCCGTTCGGGCCACGCCTACTTCAGATCAATAAACCTTCGCAACCTCCGAGTCGGCTTTCAACTTCCCAGGCAAGGACGTAGGTGGCTGTATGATTTTTGTCACTCAAATATATCCTTTCCCTAGCTGGTGACTGCATCATTCTGCCCCCACCCGCTTTTGCAAGCCACCTGGCCTCCTTTCTTTCTTTCTTTCTTTCTTGATCCTACCTCGGCCATAGTCCTCTTGACCCCATCCCTTCATCTTCACTTCTTGGCTGGGTCGTCGTCGCTTTTCGTCTCAAGCTGCTTTATCTCCGATCCTAGCTATGGCTCATTTGACACCCGCGGTACACCTTATGTGGGCTTTGATAACGGTCATGGTGCTTGTCAACTTTCTGAACACTGCTTAAAGTTTACGCTTTACCTGACTGTGGATAATTGCCAACAGCTAGGGTGTTTCCTCGTTTTCCACCTCTGGTCCTTTGATCGCTTCAAGTGTCTCAAGTAAGCTGGACTATGGACTTCCAGGGCCAACTTCCAACGAGTTTACAGGTGGAATCACGGTCCGAATTCGGGGGCATTTAAACGGGTCATGACGGTACGTCCTGCAGGCTCTTGCACCAAATTACCAAAGCTAACGCAGATGCTTGCAGTATTCGTATTTAACTAGCGTACCGCTAATAATCATACATGCGGTGGGGTTCGCTGTAATAAAATACAGCTACGGATTTACGGTCGTACCCGGATTGGGCAGTGAGTGTATTTGAAATCCTTGTGTTATCACTATCACTGATGACTGGCAGTTTTACCAACTCCCTACGAGCTTTGGAGTGACACGGCAAGAAGCGCGGTATTACCACTATACCTCTGCTTCTCCTTCGCATGGGGCCTCGAGATGTAAGTATCTTTATTTTTCAATGAAATCCGTCAGCTTACCGAAAGGCAGGGTAACGCACTTGGAAGGTATGACTCGTTCTATCTATCTATATTATGGTTGCAAAGTCGAACCAGTTTCTGATCCGTGTCTTGTTTCATAGAGCTGTGTTTCTGGCTCTTCCTTGTGAATTCTCAATCAGCTCACTCAGACTGGTTCTGCAGTCCCTACTTCAAGACATGGGCGATCGGGTCTTTCATTGCAATTCTCTACATGCCCCTCGTTACTATTTTCACTCGGGAAGACCCGTATAAGGTTGGCGGAACGATATAAATGTAAACCTGTGCAAGGACGGCTGATCTCAATGTGACCACAGTGCGAGGCATACACTTTTCTAGCTGGAAGTCTTGGAAGTCTTTCGTTAACCATTTGGTTCCTTCCTGTTCTGTGGACCTTCCCCTCTTTCCTTGAGAACCTAGTACGCCTTCAGTGGGTCATTGATGATTTCGCTGTTCACCAAATTTTATTTGTGCAGAAACATGCCGGGGTTGACATGAACACTCTGGTTCGGCTGACCAAGTTTCATGAACTCAACGTACGTTTCCGCCTTCGTGAGTGCCTACGCCCCCATCTGATGGGAATGGAACAGTGCATACGCATCGTGTTCCGGTTTCTATTCACGATAGGATTTGTTATTCTGGGCATCGATGGTGTCCGGCCCCATCAGCACATCAATGATAAAATGTGAGTATCCACGCTGTCATACCGTTGTTGAAATCTTTGATCTAATTGTCCTAATCAGGTTCCCGACGGGTTAGCCTCGTTTACTGATTGGCTCTTGCACACATTGCTGACCGCTTCACCAAAATTAGATCTACTGGCTATGATCGCAGGGATGGGCTGTGTAGTCTCGTCTGGTATCACTGTCGTCGTACGTCGCTCCACTTGATGATCCCCACTGGTGGCAGGAAGACTAACTCATTTGTTCGTATAGATATTCTTCCCGCGCTCCATCGAAGGTGAGATGACCAAGAAAGAGCTGGCACGCGAAGGTCGGCGACAATCTCTTCTCGGACGCCAGGGAAGCACACACCAATCGACCTTCAGCCACAGACACCGTCTCTCGCACACCAGGAGCGAAGCCGACCGCTATCGGTCCCCCTCCCGCCCTGATCCCCTTCGCACGTCGATGTCTGGCTTACCAAGTTATGAAGTTGCGAACGGCGGTGGCGATGGCTTCCGTGCCCCGCCAAGACCGATGAGCAAGGGGCCGATTGACGAGTCCGATCTGGAACACGACCCGAACCAATACCCGCCCGCGATGATGTTGCATCCGAATCGGCGGACAAATGACGGTGACATTGAGCTTGGGGCAGTGGTCGACTTGACGGAGGTTGCGTTGGCAAAACATAATTCGATTCTGAGAGGAGGAAATGTGAACCGTCTCGCTCTCAATTGGCGGTCACCTATTGGTAAGTGATGGGTTTTGGTTGTGGGCTTGAGGAGGTACTGATGGCGCTCTTTGATTCGTAGAACTCGGAACAGGTCCTCCTTGGTAGGGGTGATAATAAAGTGGTTCCCTCAGAGATTGATGTACTTGTTGTCTGCTGTACCATTTCGTGTGTTTTCAACCCCAGCGTACTCCGAATGCACCGCTGGCACTTCACGGTCTGGCAAACTGTGATCAGTCGACTACTATTCAGAAGTTCGGAATCGATGAACACTGCCATGCAGCATCCCAAGTTTACACTGAGAAGCCTGGTGACAGCCTGAGGAGTCTACAGGAATATCCTCGGCAAGCTCATACCCGGGCCACTGGCACTGCCATCCGAACCATGGTGCAACTTGAACATCCACCACTAAACACCATTACCACCTTGATCACAAGGATGTATTCTTTGTGACTGCAACTGGGAAAGACAGACACGGCGGTGTTCATTCGATTAATGTATGGTGAGACCGTGCAACTTGTAATCGCTGTTAATTCGGACTATCAAACTTGGACCCACACAGTGGCGTATATGGATGATCATGGGATGTTGCTTTCTCCCACTATCCATCCAAGAACAAAGCCTCATGGCGCGCCTATCACGATTGTTGGGTTCTGCGCGCCTACAACCCCATATCAAGGACCTGTGCTCTTTGTTCTCGTGCATCAACTATTAATGCATCACTGGTGGAGACGGCCCATTAACTGGGCGCCATTATTCAGAAACTAGCCAACTTGTGTCCGTGGACTGCCATCGTGTTGTTCCCTTCTCGCAATGGCGGTTTCTCGGTGTAGGGGAGTTTGCATCTGTGGGCATCGGCGCCAGCGAAGATAAAGTATACTTAAAGGCCATCTGGAGGGTCACTCTCAGTGCACATCGACAACAATACTAAGACTCATCTCATACTAATCTCAACTTTCTGAGCACTCCTTAAATCCCTCTGTATGGCTGGACCTGCACAATTTCCCTGTCAACCCCTACCGTCGTTTCGGTATCTGTCTCGTTGCAACTGTCCCATGAACCCTACTGATATCTTATGTCACGAATCCAGGTATACAAACGAGCCGCCTGCGCTCTATCAGCAGTCACGCCAGGAGCATGCTCAGTGGCCTCCCAGGCCCACCGAGCGTGATACCTACGACCGTGTCCCCAAGGTCCATGGACCTCGATATCCCTCGTCGACATACGACCCAGGAGACACCCACTGCCAATTGCCACAGCGAACCATCTCTTTCATTGGCCCAAATGGGCAGTACCCAGTCCCGGCCTGTGAGGACCATACGGCATGTTCTGCTCCATATGAGAACCTGTACAACCCAGAATACAAGCCGTTGCCGAACACAGCTACTTCGCCACAGCACGATCTTGCACAACCATTTATTCCCTCGTCCCCTCGTCCTCCTACCCAAGATCCTCGCCACACCCCGTCTATTGTTGAGCAGCACCCTGCACATCAACCAGCTTCCCTGCCTCAACCAGCTTCCATGTACTCCTTTACTTCACCATACCATATGACAAACCAACATAGCTATCAAAGAGCCAATCATCGTTCCGCCGAGGCAGAGCTAACAGAATCAGCGAGAGCAAACGCTGCTTCACGGTCGGCCAGCAGGTTATCATCGGCGGTCGAAGAGACCTTCACGAACGGCGCAGCCCCAGTCCCGGCAGCCCAAGGACTTCCTCGTGACCGATCGCCACCCCCTCGCCCAACGGTGCCTCCATGGGGGGTCGTTGGTGAACGCAACGTCCTTGGCTCGCACGACGGGGATGTTGTAGAGACCGTTGTCATCAACGGCGTCCCCGTTTCAGCCTTCAGACGCAGCCCCAAGCACGCTGATACAATGGATAGTCTATCGAGCGGGACTAGCACGCTATCGAATATGGTATTGTTGGAGCTACCAACAGTTAATCCATCGGACTCACCGGAGCAGCGGAAGGCACGCGAAGAGATCAGGGCATATTTGAGGTCTGCGAATACTCCCACGCACGTAGCCAGTCACGAAACCGTCGGGATGGAAGAGCCCAAAAGGAAGGAACCTAAGGGCAAGGAACGCGCGCGAGATGAGCCGATCGCAGAGCAGTCCTCGGCACCGTCGCTCTCAGCACCTGAATTTCAGCGTCAGAACGACACCGAAGACCCTGCATATGCGTCCTCTAGCACAATGAGATTCTATGTACGCAAGACAGGGCCGACTACCAGGGGCATCATAATCAACGTTCCACCTATGATAGCCGCCTCCTCGGCCGACTCGCTTCATCCGTTTTCCCCAAAGCAGTCGCAGACGCCACAACAGCCTGACACTCCCTCTGTACCCCCTACAGCACGCACACCAAAGGAAACACAAAATGAGTCTTCAGTACACTATTGTCCCCAGGCACCGAACTTGATGCCCAAGTCACCACCCCCAACCCAGGCAGAAGCACATGCCCGACGCCGGACACAGACCCAATCGACTCAATACCTAACCCCCCCAGAAACTCCCCACCGTACTCCTCGTTCCGGATCCCAGGCTTCATTGTTGTTGCGTAGATCTGACGAGGATCTACCTGCTGCACCCGAGGAGCACGTGCAAACGGTCGCACAGGAGGCAAACGAGAGTAGGGAAAGTGTGGAGGCGGATGAATTCGAGGCAGACCTGCGTTATAACCTGGGTGTGCTCGCTCGCCAGTGCCTCCGAGAAGCAGAGACCATGAACACGGTGAGTACGACCTCTACTTATTCCTCCCCATCGTGCCTGACAGGCTCTCCACCAGGCTTTCGCCAGATGCAACACGCTATCCTCCGAGGCATTGAACAGTGCTAGATCGGCTCATACATCGTTGTCTATGGCATTGACTGCGACGCTCGGTCCACTGGATCGTGAAGTCGACACGAACATAGACTTGACGGATAACCACCAGCTTTCTTGGCGTGATCGCTACGAGGGGACGGTTGCCTCTATGCACCGGTAAGCTAATATGTTCTCCGCCTATAGCTACATGGCCTGGCTGACATTTTGTATCCAGAGCGATGAACAGAGTCTTGGGCCTTCTAAACGGGTTCCCTCGTGGCGACCGAATTCGAAGGTACCTTGCGAGTGTCTCCTCAGTCGCGGAGCGTCTCAACTATCTTACGCGAAAGCTAGAGGTTAGTGACCCTCTTCTCACCGTGACCCCGCATCTCACCTTCCTCGCACCATCTAGGACTCTATAGATCGTATTACCTATATTCGCTTGGCCTCTCAGCTCAAAGCCAAGAGTACTGCCTTCCGGAAAGCCAATATAACCGAAGAAGCACGACGCGAGACCTTTCAAGCATTTTCAGACAGGAAAAAGATGGATATAGAAGGTATTCGTCAGCGGATGAATCAACTGGAAGGACAGAGGCGTGCTCCGCGGTCGGATCCAAGTTCTGAGGAGAGCGGGTTGGAGAGTACCGAGGATTGAATGAAAGGTGACGGCGACAATGGAGATGGAGACGGACTCCCTATTTTTTCCCTTTATGATTCCTGGACGTTTTTCACGAGATTGAACTGACCTGTGATACTGTACAATGCTGATAACCTGCTGGACGTGGGTGTAGGCGAACTTCCCGACTTTGATATAATGTAGCAACTGACGACCTGTCACGTGTATTGTTGTACGATCATAATGTGACGCCAACTGGCGTATGAATATACTCGTGACTCACTGACACGTCTTCGGCCTGTAACGTGTATTCTTGTAGGAGTGCACTGAAGAAATTGTAATGTTCCTGTACATGTCTAGCCTGCAGTGTCTGATTCGTACTCGGGTCTTGATGGATATTCCGATGCGTTTACCAGTGGTTGTTCCAAGCTTCGTGGATGCCGATCATGTCACTTGGTGTACTAGTCATCAAGGCAAGCTTCACTGCAAGAAGGTCGTCGTTGCAGGGGCTTTGTTGTGTAACTAGCGTCGAATGTTTGCAATCGGGGTCAGACCATTACATCTAAGTATATGATGCTCGCGAGTTGAAGCAAAGACAACTGAAAATATTTATGCATAGAGAATTCGAAAATCATCAGAATTTGAATTACCATCATAACTCCTATGGGAATCTGGAGGGATTGCCAGATGATTGATATTCGCCAACAGAAGCAACCATGAGCCAACGTAATTATTATTCAATGAGCAAAGCGACGGGCCAACAGCTTCGTTTGCCACTCACCAAGTCCAGTTATTGGTCCCAGCGCGAGGAATGATCAGAGACTCGGAAATGTGTATACCATCATATTCATCAAAAGTTGAGGTTACCCAGAATCCATGGAATGTAAATATGGTCATCAATGTTTCGAGTAAAAGGACGACGATTACTGAAAAAGACAATCTGATCAGTCTCTAAGTCCATGATAGATAGCAGTAGTTACCTAAGGCCTTCACGCATTTTCTGTCATCCGCAAATCTGGTAAAATAGACAACTGAAGAATATGTGAGTCCATTACGCATACCTCCTGAGAAGGAAAAGTCCTCACAGCTTGGACAGCGAGAGCTCCCATCAGGCCGAAGCAGAGTGTACCCGATAACCTGCAGACAGTAAGTGTGGAGAATGAAAATGACGAAGATATGCGCGCACGAAAGGTCCCTTTCTGTTATTTTCCAGATGTGAGATACGCAGGTTTCGATGAATGATTTACTCACTCTGTGGCTCCATAATCGGGGCCGCTGAGCGGGTGTTACTTTGGTTGTGACAGGCAGCAGGTGAAATGGCTTACGGTGGCAAGAGCATTCTGGAAGTCAATGCAGTCTCGTCCATGATATGATTATCGTACCTGAGTCAAACTTCTTATACGCGCGCAAAGCTCAGCACGTGGATGAGTCCTAGACACAGGAATCTCCATTGTAGGTGGGCATCATCTTTGGGTGCTGTATCGCCTACAGATTAATCGCACCAGTGTCAAGAATGCGGTACAGATCTCTGTACTCGAAAGCTGGTGGCTCTCAGAATGTTACAAACACCCTTCTTTGAGGCAGCGGCAATCGCTGATGACATAGATAGCTCACGTCAGTGGCAAAAATGCACCTGACCATGGGACATCGAATCGCGCTCTCCACCATGCTCCTTCCGGTTTCTCGAAGTCCAAAGCTCCGACTTGACGCTCCAGCAAGGTGATGCAGAAAACTATACCATGTAGGGCTATTGGTCACCAGTCGATTAAAAGTACATGACTCGGATGCCTGGCCATGGTACTTACTTATGGGCTTAAGCTTGATGTTGAAGCTTGATGCAGATGTATGATGGATCATGAAGCTGTCCGGTCACGGTGTCGTTGTGCGAAAGTACGGTATGCCACAGGGCCGTTAAGCCTGTGCACTGTGGAAAAGGTGGTGAGAGGACCCGGGTAAAACTTGGGCGTAGACGGAAAAGGGGCCCAAGGTTGAAACGAGGGCCATTGTTGGCTGATCTGAATCAGATCCTGGATGCTGATACAGTAGGCTTATGCTACTTAGCGACGTTAGATCCTCAATGCGAACCAACCTCGTGCCAGTGCTTGGTGAAAACACTGCGGATTGCAACAACGGTCATCTGTGGTCAGTGGTTATGACAGACGACATCGTTCTTGGTGAAAACTGGTCGTAGGAACTGCCACTACTCCATGCAACAACGGTCGTATAGTGTAGTGGTTATCACTCGGGATTTTGAAAGATGTGGAGTTTCAATTCGCATCGAAAGTTCCCGAAACCCAGGTTCGAACCCTGGTACGACCTCATCTTTTTTGCTGACTCTTCTTCGCCTTTTGCACTGGAGCTATGATATCTCTTCCGATTCAGACCGCATCGGAGTCTCGGAGAAGGTAACTTGTTTCCGGACGTAATATCATTTGGTCGCCGAATGATAGATATCCTTGACGTACGCTCTCCTTTCCGCGTATGAATATATGGCGAGAGCTTATGTTGAAATTTCCGTCTCAACTTCCTTTCTTCCTGTCACAGTCACTCGCTTCCTAGTTCTTGCCGTCGCGTCGTCGTGCAAGTTGCATGTCTCTCTTCCTTGTCACAGAAGTTTCTAACAAGGTATGTCAGTGGTCCCAATTGCAAAGCCTGTCTGAGGACATTTAACGGAACTTTGAGTTCGCCAGTGTAACTTTAGAGCGTGGGCGGCGTTTGATGTCACAGAGAGCCGACTTGATGCAGCCTCGGCTTATCACTGAGTCTGAAGACGTCGAGATTCGATTGAACTCATGGAAGGCATCCCGCTACTGAATTATGGTTCGTGCTGTTCCCGAGTTGGAGTATTCCGCCTCGTCACGCCGCTTTTACATCGCCATCATTACAACGGTCTTTCTGATATATTTCTAGTCAGTTTTGTTCGGAGATTTGGGGTATCCGTTCGAACTTCATTATTGTTTTGCCCACATACTGGTCCGTACGTTCTCGCTGCATGAACCCATCATTATCCTTTGGTTAGGATCAACCACCAAAATATCGCTGCTGTTGTGAAGACCTGACACGAGAATTGTTGCCGATGCCAACGAGCGCATGTTCGCTGTGTCCTGTGTCGGAGCAGTCTGTGCAAGTTCAAAACTTGCACAAACCGCTCCGAAACAAAGCTACTCCGCTGGATAACGTCCCTTGTTAGACATTCAACGTTGCCCCTCTTCACCCCACACTGTTCAATCACACCGTTGTCGAACAATGTCTCGCTCTCCAGTGGCTGACCGACTTTCCGTTACATCAATTATTTGGTTAGGTCTGTCCACGATTTTGGTTGTCCACCGGGTATATTTGCTGAGTCCAGCCAGAATCGGAGAATACACTTACCATCACCGTTCGTCCCTCACCTTCCAATTCACAAGGTCATTGTTTCGTATCATCTTACCGTAACCCCCAGCAGTTGTCCGGGTAGCCATTGCGCCGGTTGCGCCGAAGCGAAGAGATTCATTTCTCCGATGTCCTCGTCTATCTCAAGATTGTGGACTTGATTTCAGGTAATGCTGTGTATATCTTGCGTTAGGCCCGCAGCATCTGACCTTCCATTCGTGCAATGCTGTAAAATCACAAGCCTGTTTCGTCGAACTCACCAGAGCTACCAATGCTTTATCAAGCCCTGAAAACACGCTCACACGACAAGCTGCCGCACGAGCTTCAAACAAGGCACGGTACCTCAAGCAAAGAGAGTTAAAGTAGCTCTCGTGATTCACCTGGCAGCGACACAGTGTGGAGCCTGAGTGTAAGGATAAAATGAGCGACAGTCAGCAGACCGCGGGTTGCACGCGTTCTAACCACATGAAAACATTGTACAGTTTATACTCCTGTGTGACTGAGGACTCGGCTCCTCGATTTCCAATTGCCCGTCGGTCAGCGTAGTTTACCCCACAACAGACCATTCTGATACAAATATTGTCGGTTACGCCCGCTCTGCTCTGGATATTATGGGAGGATTCCTCACGGCGCTTTCTGACTGCGGTGGATTGCAAGCATTCACCTGAGTTGCTAAATCCACCTGCCGAATCCATCCACCGAATCCACCCGCCGAATCCACCCGCCGCGGCCCTCCCTGTTCCATCATCAACTGGTTCTCCAGCCATCTCCTGCACTGGCAGTGTCGGCGTCGTTGCAGCCGTTCACTAGTTCATGCCCAGCGAACATATTTAAGAAACCTCCAATTTACCTATAACAAGACGAGTTTCGATATAAGACTGGGTGCAACACGCTGAGGCAAGCAAGAAACAACGCTCTCGCACGAGTTTAGTAATACTTCGATAACGGGCGAGGCCTAAGGTTATATTACCTAGCGTCTAACAGTGCACTGAGCGTACGTGTTCCTCTCACATTACCTTCACATCCTCCTGCGTCGTGGTCGCTCCTGTTGCTCATCTCCGCCGTTCAGTTCCGTCCAGCTGCTGTCATCAATAAGTATACTACAACCAGGGTTCCCCACCGATCCAAAGCCAGTATTCTAGTGGCCTCAAGGTACGCCGCCAAAGAGCTAAATTCAGAACTGCCGTGCCTCACAACTTGGTGGACTCATCCATACAATCACAGCATTCACACCAATTCCGGCTAGGACAAGACAGCCTGCTATACTCGGTGACTTGCCAGTCTACTCACGGCTTCCCGGATCAACACAGAACGCAGAATCCTCAAGGCGAAAGGAGGCAACGTGGCCTGTTCCCTGCGATATTTTGCGACTTTCAGTAAAAGGCCCAGATTGTAGTGCCTAGCATTCTCGATCAAAGGCGGTCTACCGGCGGGATACACGGACGAATTGAAGGACTGACGAATCGCGACCGGCGAACGTTCGACCAGTCAATTTGATCGAGGATCAAGGGTTTCCTTTCGGAGGCGCTCCAGAGGTGTTTCTGGAACGACCTCTCGCGATAAGCCACACGATCAACATCTGATAAGCACTCTGATTTATTAGAGAAATGTCAGACGTGCGACGAGATGATGAGCCTGAGGAGGGCAGACCAACAACGGACCCAGACCTGGGTTCTGGCGGAGATTTAGGCCGGGGGTGCCGTGACGAGCCGGGCACGAGGATCGGGGACGGCGAAGGGGAGGATGAGGCGTGTCGTGAAAAGGACCGAGAGGCAGTGTTTTCGGGTGAAGAGTGCGATGGCTCGACGGGTGAGAAGAAAGGAGAGAGCCAAAGTTTGGTTTCCTGCGAATCAGAGGCAGAGAAAAAGGAAGAGAAGGGAAAGCGGCGAAGTGGAGGAGGAGCGGCGTCTAATGAGGCTGATGAGCTCCGTGAAGAGCCGTTACCTCGTTCTGACCGCGTGGGGATAGTGTGTGCACCTCAAAATTACAAACGCCCTCGCTCCTTGCTGGATCTGAAGAACGCAGCTGCAGAACCAACTGGTCGTAATAGTAGCAGTGGCAGTACCAACGACAGTTGCTGCAGTAACCGGAGAAGTAGTAATAACGGTAGTACTACCACTACTCCGCCAGCCATCCCTCCGCGTTCACCACTCCGCCCACGCCATCAGTCCTCCAAGGAAACTCCACCTGGACCCAGCCCTCAAGGCACATCCTTCGATACCACCATCACTACCAGTGCTGCTTCTGACATCGACACCCTCGGCGACGACAAAGAAGCCATTCGAATGGCCCACACTTCGATGCCCATGCTCCGGGCGAGCTTCGGAGTGTCTTTGACTGCCCTACTCGCAACCTTAGAGGCTGAGACCCTCCAAGACAAAGATTTGCCTTTACCACCCGACCACGAAGACGAGCTCACCATCGGCTACAACGACGAGACTGAAGAAGAGGAGGATTCTGATCCAGACGCATCCCAACCCTCATCCACCGAAAGCCTCGCTCTCGAGTTGGGCATTCCTCCTAGCCTGGGCACTTCTGCGGTTACAGACGCTGCAACATCGAATCAACCGACTGTCATGACAAAGAGGATGCATGCGCTACTCGAGCTGCTCACTTCAGAACGCGCATACGCCTCTGATCTCGCTTTGATCCGCGATATACATATCCCACTCGCTCTGGGCAAGTCGCCTCATATGTGGTGACCTTTGTTGGTTTTCCTAACGTGTTCTTTATTGCAGGTCAACCAGCTCCTTTCAATACGACCAGTCCACCTAGTCCACCACCGTTCTCGCCCGGCTCCGGGTCAGGGTCGTCATCACGCACAGTTTCGACCGCTTCAGATTCTTCTACAACATCCTCACAGCTTGGTCCTCCAATGACCCGCGACGACGTACGGATCATATTTGGGAACATCAACGACCTCGCTCTCTTTTCGGACCAGTTCGTTGAGCGTTTGGAAGAAGCATTGGGTGGTGTACTGGAAGGTGGGAGTGGTGAAGACAGTGTCGGGGCGCTATTCCTCGAGCTCGTGCGTCGCATGCACATTATCATTATCTATCATCGCTCACTTGAACATCTCGCGTGTTTTTTCTTGCAGATCCCAGCCCTTGAACCGCCTTACAAAACATACATAACTCGTCACCCAACTGCGCTCGCCCATCTCAACGCCCTCCCACCCTCTCCAGGGCTCTCGGGCTATCTCTCACAAACCCGAACCCTCGCTTCCTCGCTTACACACGCATGGGATCTTGCTTCTCTCCTTATAAAACCAGTGCAGCGTCTCCTCAAATATTCCCTTCTCCTCGGCGCTATCATCGACGCCACGCCCGACTCCCACGGAGACCGCGCAGCGCTTGTCAAAGCACGCCAAAAGATGGAGGAGGTGGCTCGAAGTGTGAACGAAGACCGTCGACGATGGGAAGTCGTGCGTGAGGTCTTGGGCGGTGCCCCCATCCCCAACGCCAATGGAACCGGAAAACCAAAGAAAGGCAGCAGCACTGTCAATGTCGGTGTCAGCGTTGCGGCTTCTGCGCATGTTAGCCGGATGAGGTCTCTCCGAGGGCCTAGGATCAAGGATCTTGCGGAGAATGGACCTGATAACGCAGAAGCTGTTGAGGTTGCGCGGTTAGAAGGCGAGCTGCAAAAGTATTCTGCTTTCCTCGATAAGCTCGCCAAGGATGTGAGAGATTGGAGGAACGCGATGCACACTTCGTTCGTTGGACTTCGTCAATGGGGCATCACCTTTGGTACAGTTCTCGGACTCACTCCATCACCCGACCTTCCATCTGGGGATCCGGATGAAGTAGACCCCGAAATGCGCTCAGAAGCTTACGACGCATTCACTTTACTCCTCTCCACCCTCCCAGAACTCTCCACGGCGCTCGACAAGAATCTCCAACTCGTATTCGTCCCTATCCTCTGCGACCTCAAAGCAATGATCGAACCACCCACCAAGCTTCTTGGTGCAATGCATTCTCTCGAACCACTGCACGTAGCTCTCCTTCATACTCCCTACCCACCTTCCAAATCTCGCCGCCCTGCCCAAACCCTTCTCACAGCTTCCCAATCTTACCTCGCCCTCCGTTCCTCACTCTCATCTGAGCTGCCTATTCTGCTGCGCGCGTTGAACCGAGCGACAGGGTTAGCAGTGCGGGTTCTAGCACAGGAACAGACAGCGTTCTATGAGGCTGTTGGAGAGAGGTGGGGGGAGCTTTGGGATGCGTTGAGGGTAGAGGGGGAGAGATGTGGTGGGGCTGATGAGACGTTGAGAGTTTGGGGTGAGAGATGGGGTGAAGTTGGGGTAAAACTTTCGGGGATGAAGATTGTGAGGAAGGAGAAGTGGTGGGCGGAGAGGGAGAAGGAGTTGAGGGGTATAGGGTGGGAGTTGAGGGGCGAGAGGGAGCGGGATAATGAGAAGGACAGTGCAAGGGATCGCGATCGAAGGGATAAATCGACAAGGAGGTCAACTGGGCCCTCGTCAGCAGCACATGTTGCGGTAACGCTCGCGACGCTCGACCCAGTACACGTCCCAAGCCTACAGTCACCCCCCACGTCTTCCCATTCGAAGCGACACCAATCACACCATTCTATTGACAGCACAGCCTCGAGCCGCAGACGCAGCGGAAGCACGACGACAACTCCTGCTCCCACTCAGATACATCGCCGACCCTCAGATGAATCCCTCCGATCTGGCAAGTCGGCCAAGTCGGCCGGAAAGTCAAGCAGGAACAGCCGAGCAGAAGACGAGCCGCCAGTACCTCGCCTCAAGCCCAACTTCTCGGGACCGACCGGTGGCAATAGCAATGGGCCACAACGCACGAAGAGTAACCCCGCGCTCTCACCTCTGCGAACTACCCCATCAGTCTCATCGCAGGTTTTCGTGGATCTGGAGTCCACTTACCCACCCTCCCCGCTGTCTTATGCCACCTTTGACTGCGAAGAACTGGACCGCGAGGGCAGAGGAAGATCCCAGCGACGCCCAAGTCTCAAGAGTAAGCTCACGGACACGTTCAAGCCTTCGCATAACCGTCGACGATCATCCTCTGTCAAGTCGTTGGGTGCGCCATCGTCGGTCGCGCCGTCGGACATGCCACTTCCTCCATACTCTCCTTCTTCCTCCCATTTCTTACAAATACATGCCTCGGCTCCTTCTACCTCGTCGTCCTCACACCGGTCACGCCCGTCGCCTACCCTCGCTGCTACCCGCGCGCTATATGCTACCCGAGCGATCCACCCATGTTTCCCCCCGGCTGGTGTCTCCTACCGAGGCCTCCCGTTCTTCCCACTGGTCCATGGCGATTCGTTCGACGTGTTGCGAGAGTATGGACACCCCTCGACACATGTCGACCTACCTCTCTACGTTGACGATGGCGAGGACTGTTTGCTCCTTGTACGAGCCAGAGGCAAGGGAGGTGGGTACGATGCAGGAGATGTGGGCTGGGCACTGGCGAGTTTCTTGTTGCCTGTTGACTGAAATGACATACTGGCACTTTTCTTTCTTTCTTGAATCGTCGATGGATCTCATCAACAATATCCCGTAGTCTGGCCAGGCCACTACCGATCATACAGATCTCTCGAGTACATTTTTCACGTCGAACCTTCTTGCCTATCACACTAGCGCTCACCCCATTCGCGCACACACGTTCATGACTTGAGATAAATCGGCAACTCAGACGTTTCCTCGTTATCGATAGATGCTGTACTAATCCATGTACCCACCTTTTTCATGCGGTCAGGCTCTTTTTTGCACGAGTACTACATGATGCATGCATACTTTTCTCTGCCTTTTACCTCTTTCTGGTTTCCTTGTTTTGCTCTTTTGCTACCGCTGTTCATCATGTATACCATGGGCATCATTGTGCATCCAGTCGAATCGAGATCTAGTAGCCAAGAATTGAACAGCGACTGTCTTACTTGGAACTCAGTTGGTTTACACGATTATCTGATCGTAGCGGCGCGCGGGGGCGCCAATCCCCGACTCCTTGGAATTATAAGAGCAAAATGTCATTGTGTCTGATAGCGAGACTATGTGACGATTGAGCTACGAGTTACTACGTATACAACCATTCACTCAATACCGACGATGGGTTGCTGATGACTTGAAGCTTGAGCTTGAGCTTGAAGGACCACACGCCGAAAGTTGTAAGTATTAGGTAAGATTTTCTCAACTGTAAACATTAGCTAATACTTTCCCGCAAGTCCGTTTGCAGGTGGCTGAGAAAACCCTCCCTCACTACGTGAGAGTCGGGGATGACCTAGTAGTCAAAAGTCGATTGTTCACTTGAGCCAGCCAAGAACAACATCCACATTTATTAGCCAAGTGCTACGGGCACGTGCCAGAGAACTAGAAGTACAAAAAGATAATCGTATCTAACGAGACAACCTACATTGCTTTTAATCGTGAATCGTCGTCCAAAGTGTGAGATCTTGCTAGGGCCCAGCACCCAATTCATCAAGCAGTTCGCGCTGCTTTCTCTTCCTCGGAGATCGTGGATGAAACCTCGGAGTCGGGGACACCCATTAATGAAGTGTCAAATCCGTGCTCCTCGAGATACAAACGGAACTGCGCCATCAGACGTCAAAACAGATAAATCTCATCGATGAACCTTGACCGAGGACGTACCTTCGCGTCTTCTTCCTTCATTCCGTCATAGGAGAGAGGCCTAACAAGGATGAATACGGCCAAGGCACTGAGGATGGCAAGGCCACTTCCGACCAAGAAGGGACCTGTGTTACCCTTCGCCGTCTTATCGCCACTCAAGTTTGCATATAACCTGAGAGCTCGGGCTTAGATTCAATTATCACAATTAGTTGCCGGCGATGATGTCGGGCCAGACTATTCACCAACGATTCCATTAGAAAATGATTTCAAAAGTTAGCATGTTTAACGTACACCATGTGCCAATGAATGCACCAATCTTTCCGACGGCCGCAGCGACACCGTAGTACTAGCCATGAACGGCAGTAGGTCCACTCTTGGAAGCAAGTATGCCAAGACAGTTCCCGTGTCCTGTGTGCCTATCAGAAAGAGCTGTGACGATTTCGATGAGTGACCTACCAAACTCTCCAAAGCTCAAGAATATCCCGTAGATGACCTGCGATTAAGGTTCAATTGAGAATAGCAATTGTACGTTCTGATCATAACTTCCTGCGAACGCAGCGATGTTGCCGGTGGGTTGAGTGTATATACCACCCACAATGAAACCCGTGACAGCTCGAGCAAGTAGACCAGCGATCTAGAAATGAGCGTCAGGGTTGTCATTATTGCCGTGAAACATGAACAACTACCATCGTTGTCTTTGGGCCCCAGTGGTCGACTAAGAAGGCACCGATGGTGCCTGCGATATCGATATCCTTGAATATACGGAAGAATGAGGTGGATTAAAAACGAACCTGGTATGTAGAACTAACTGGAGCCAGGTGCGTGAGTTTTACAATGCAGACAAAAAGACTAGGAGGCGACTTGATAACAACACTCCAGCCGAACACGACTATCAAACAGGTGTTGTTTCCAGTGACACTATAAGATCCATGGCCTTAGGAATGCAATTACCTATCGAGTGTAAGAGACATCTCACTTGTTGGTGATCGCGGAAGGGTAGATACAGAACTACAAATATCATTAGCGGATTGAACTACAGGCGGCGATGGCTATCTTACTGGGTACATGAGTATGCAAGTCTCAGAACCACCGTTGTAAGACTAAGCAAGTGCACGTACAAGATAAAATCATAGGTGAACCTGTGTTTTGCGCACGCTTAATGTGGTATCTATCCGCGAGGTACTTCCCCAACTCACCAAGAAAGCGAAAGTGCAAAGAGGCCCTTTCAATAACGCTTCACGACGAGCCAGTGTGGGATTCACACAAATTTCATGGTGCCCTTGTAGCTCAGCGGCTCCGTCATGCACGGCCAGAGCTGGAACGACTCCTAGACTGGGGGAGAGGCGCCAGACAGCCCGGAGATGACTGTCTCCAAAGCTGCTAAGCCGTAGTGGGCTCGAGCGCTCCTGTCTGGATGCAATACGACTTATATCCAACACAAAACGAGAGGCACAAATGCCCCTATCACGTAACCAAAATCCATCACCGTATCTAGAATCATGTTCAGCATGTTTATTGAGAGTTGGGGTAGAGCTGCGAATTACAAACTTGTAGCAAGCACCAACCACCGATGCTGAGCATTCTTGGCGATGGCGCCTTCTTCTGACCGTTCCGAGTCAGAACAGTTCCACAAGGGTATCCTGCGCCGATGCCGATGCTGATCAAGAAGCTATATATGAAAAAGAAAAGAAACAAAGGAATGATGAGATGGTGCCTGACATGCGAAAAGTATATCTACCGGCAGGCGGCAAGCATAGCCAACATTCCAGTCACACTGTTGTTTGCGCCGGAAGAAGCAGCAGACAGGATGGAGAAGAGAGCAACAATACCAGTTGCTGACATCAAAGGGAATTCGTAGAGTAAGGGAAAGAGGGATACCAAGTGACTTGTAACGGCTATGCTCACCATTCCAAACTTGCGGCTGATCTTAGATGACTGGACCTACGAGGTGAAAACCTTGTTATAGTTGGAAAGATGAGACGGGAAGGAACACGAGGAGGCTGAAAACATACCCGCTCCGATGACACTGTTAGCGTAGCCTGTTTTGACAGTGCACAGAAGGTAAGTCGCATCACTCTACACGAGTACAAGGAGAAACCCGGGCACCATCAGAAAATAAGGCTGTTCCGCAACTGTTTGAGTGAGTGGGGAGTTCAATAATGACAAGGATTGGCAACACTGCCGAAGGAGGACTTACGCAAAGACGAGGGAAACACTGGATAGATCCTTCAAGGCAGGCATTTCTGGTGGATAGTAAAGTCAACACTGAAGAGCGAGGAGCGAGTGGTCGCGTCCAACACGGCTGCTCCAAGTTATAACCGTTCCGAGTCCGGGGGTCATGCTCAGGCTTTGCTTCGACGAGTCGAGGATGTAACCAGGGTGTGGTAAATCTCATTTACAATTTCAGGCCCGGATGAACGGATTCGCTGACCTTTAGCCAATAAAATAGTCGACATTCTTATAGTATTGGGAGGCGTCGCGGTCATCGAGTTGGTCTCCCGTACAGACCAGTATGTCGTTGACCCTGCCTCAGGCTCCGACTCGAAATTCGGGAGTAGCCGCGCGCCGTGCCAACAGTGGGGCAATATCACCACCACTCCATGGACCATGATGCCCCGACGTTGAAGCATGGTGTCCTTACGTCCCTTTGGAGAATACCTTTTCCGAGCAGCTGAAAAACCGTCAGGCTTACAATCTAAAGTTTTATTGCCACATACCCCAGTGCAAATCACTGCTATGAGGATAGTCAACGTGCGTTGGATCAATTATCATCGAGTAGAGGCTGAACGTTGAACGTTGAACACCCACACCACCGACATTCAAGTTAACGATATTCGAACCCCTCCACCACATTTGCTTCATCGAATTGCCCATGACCTGACCACTGGGTCACCAAAGGTCGACTGCCTACATATTACAGCTCCGTCCTTGAAAGGATTGACCCACTGTGTCTCATTGTCTGGGCCCTTAGGGGAGACCACTCGAGGAGCTCTTACTCCACATATCTTCCAGCTTCAAGCCTCCCTTGCTGACGTGACAGTGTCGTTACTGCTGGAATCACAGGTGGTCACTGGCGGAGAGACGCCACTGCCAGGATTACCACAACTGGATTCAGATGGTCTCCATCGCGATATCTCCGTTCAAACGCTTACATACGGATTGGTCAGAGCCTCCGAGTCAGCTAATGTGGGTAGTTCCAGAAGTAAGTATACAATGATCTGATTATCTGATAAGGGCCTCGGCCAATTTACGTGATTCAGGGTCAGCCCACGGAGTGCAAACGGGGAATGTCTACAGGTAACGACTTGCATCCTATCCATCAACTTAGCTTTATTTCTTCCTGGTTTCAAATTGTAACGGCCCATCCAGGTGACCCCATGTCGAGTAGTTCCGAAGTCCAGACTCGCCTGCCCAGCATTTGCTGCTCAGGCTCAGATCGGCACTCAGAAAAGTGCATGTCGTTGGACAGTGCTTTTTATTTGGTATAGCTCAGGGAATTACCTTTTTTGTAACTGTGTCTACCAGCCACAGCTCTCGCATTCGCAGATACAAGAGCCAAGAGCCAAGAGGTCCGTTCGCAGCGGTTAGTGTACTGTATACCCTCCCCAGCCCCCTGCACCGTATTACTATCCGCTCCAACGGGGGAAACTTTGCCTCCTGCCAATGGAACAATGGCAGTCGCGTTTGAGGCAAGTACGTGACGTTGTATACACCGTGACTTACGTGCTGTGTTGATATGAATGGGTGCCAATCTAAAGGTCGCACACTTACACTGGAATGTCTCGCGATGCGCTGGGCTTATGTGGATTCAATGTACACCAGAGAAGTAACTGCCTCACCTCAGCCTGAGTAAATCTCCATGTACCGCACCCAATGGTAGTCTGGTGTCTATGAAGCCTTGCCTCATAGACGGTTTGGTTACCAGACGAACTCAATGGACTGTAGAGGATCTGTATTCGCGCATTCAATTCCGGCCGTTTGGCCAATCAGAAGCACTGGTGGCCTAGCTCAAGCCGCCGTCGTTTGGGATCAGGTGGTATGTTCCAAGCATGTGCTTTGGTATCAAGTTTCCGTTCCTGAACAAATTCACAATTACGGCTAGAGGGTCGAGACTAACTCGAGCCTCGAGGCCAGCTGTTACGGTCAGTGCAGAAAATGCTTACGTTCTATCGTGATGTTCATATCCTGTTTTCCCTTGATTTATTATGTGCTCTGCGTTCTGCTGACATTCAGCCTACCATGAGGGGGTATGTAGAGAATTGGTAAATCTATCATTTGCAACAAGACCCGTTCCAGGCGATCTAGCTGCAACTTGATCAGATTGGGCTTGGGACCCAAATTATTTCTCGATGGACCTTCCCGTAGAACAAAACGATCGTCGAATCACAGCCCCCTCTTACATGTTCGGTTCAGAAAAACACTTGATGACGTTCCGTCCCTGGTTTGCTGCGGGAGATCTGGGACCACCGTGTCCGGAATCACCTTCTTGTCAGCTGGCTGTGATATATTGCCTCACATGCGTGTAAACTCGTGCCCTTTCACGAGTCACGTCTTATCAGTCCCTTCGCCCTACTTCACGGTTTATTTTGCTCAAGTCGCCGCTCCTGCCTGAACAAGAACACAACAGCTGATCAATCGAAGCGTCGGAAAGTTCATCCCCGGCCAGTGGTAATTCTATCGGTACGATCCATAATTTTTACCCAGGGGCATGCAAAATTAATCCCACCTTGACTTTCTCATTTTCTTAGGAAGTTCCCTCTCCGCAGTCCCAGGGCCCCAGGGTCTTAATTTCGTGAGTATAACAGAGACACCTGGTGGACCCACTGCGCACCCCACTGAGGACACAACGTTTAGGAGAGATTAAAGTTACTTCTTTATCCGCGGACTCTCCAAGCTTCGTTAACTCTAACATCACGCTCGCAGCCCCGCTTCCACATGCAACAAAACAAGGGTTCCCGTAAACCCGCAGATTTCCGAGGGGATTCTCAAGATCATGATGGTGAGGAAGCATACTCGATACGTGGATGGGGAACGTTAGGTATGGAGGTCGTTAGTGTGCAGGATTACTTGAGGACCGAGAGCGAGGCTCTTCATCGATTGGGATATCGATAGGTGATATATTCTGATCTATTTCATGCCCACCTGACTTCATTCATACTCACTGGGACGATGACATGCGACACATTCTTCTCAAGCCCACGCAAACCATTTTCCGACAATGATTTAGTAGTGAGTTTGTGCTGTAGTATGATTCCCTTCGGATCTCATCACGTAACGAGTAGTCCTATCGCGATGCGATGCTGTTATTCCGAGCCCACCACTGCGCCGGTTGGGAACGTTGAATGAAATCAAAACGCGCCAGCGGAACTCAAAGAGTATGTATGAATATAATGCTTGGGTACAACACTAATTTGTCGTGTATGTTTAGTGTACTACTAGGCTGGGATGGAAAATCTGTACGTATGCATGTATGAACCTAAACCGAACTCACCACGAAGGTTATGATATTGCGTAAAAAAGTTTATGTGTGGCATGGTGCGAAAATCTAGCACGTGAGTGTTATAGCCGTAGATCATGAATCAAAACTGCATGTGTTCTGGCTCATGCTCCTCAGGTTCTACAATGTCGCCTTTGGAGTTGAGAGGCCAGAACGAGTTCCGGAAAAAATTGGTAGGGTCATAGGTCTGCTTCACCTCGCGAAGCCTCGTCCAGTTTTCCCCAAAACATGCAATCACCCGGCCTGGCGGCTCGTGGCGGCCTAGGAACTGATCATAGGATTGGACTATGGCTTCTGTATCAATCACAAAAAGGCTTACGCTTGGAAGAGGACCTCCGATGGTGACGGGAGTAAGTGTTTCTGCAATCCACTGGTTGCAAAAATGTGCCGTGAGAAATTGGGAGTGAAGGACAAGAATTGAGAAAACCAACCTCCTCTGCAGACTCGATGCAACGTGGATCATCGAAGTCAATGTCCCACTGATGAAGCGCAGCTACATTGAAAGCCGCTTGACGCTGAGACTTCGGTAGACAGCTATCCTCAAAGTCCACCAGTGCGCCTCCCGCGAGCTCGAATAGCCAGGCTATCGTCAATCCATACATCAATGAGAAAAGTTTATCAACCTTGAGCATGCAGAATTGACTTACTACACCCGACTGGTGTCTCTGCAAATTGTAGCACGGTCTTGTTGACGATCTCGTCCGGCAGGGAGTTGATCAATGCTGAACGGATGTACCATTTATTGCCCGCTGCATCGGCATTTCTTCAATCACTTTGTGGACCGACGGTAAATGGTCGTGACATACCTTTGCCTCGTAGCACCTGGGCAACACTATCTTGTTGATGCAAGAAAGATTTCTCATCCACCTCGTTTAGCAGGCAACGTTCGCCGTCCCAAGATGAGATGGCTTGAAGAAATTCCTGGCCCTTGACCTTCGGCCCAACGTAGCACATCTGGACGACTACGAGCGAGTCCTGACCGGCTGGTCCCGCCGTGAGCAAAACATTGGCATAGAGCTCACGCGGTGCGCCTTTGACGCAATCACGGAAATGCTTGATAAGGGAAGGTGCAGTTGCGCGATGGAAACGGCTGTGAGGCGAAGAATATAAAGACCGGCCGCGACAACTGATGTTATCATGAATCTTACTAAATGAGATTTCCGGCAAAAACCACAGGCACCGGGAAGGCTTTCGCTTTGTACCGTGTGACGACACCAAAAGCCGGGCCTGCACCACGCAGCGCCCACCAAAGATCTAGACCGCTATTAGCAAAACAGACTGAGTGGTGCGACACCAAGTAGACCGACCTGGATGCTCTGTCTCACTAGCAATCACAATGCGCCCGTCCGCTAGGACAACTTCGGCCTCGACAACATTGTCCATGCTCAGGCCGTGCAAACGCCCGAGAAAACCAAAGCCTCCGAGCAGCATGACGGCTGACCCCACGGGGTGAGCAGCACTAGACATACATTAGAATAAATCTCCTCACTTTCCATCATGCACGCAGGTGCTTACAATGGAATGTGGTACGGCACAGCACCCCGTCCTCCTGTAAGGGAATGTGCTCCAAGGGGGTTGGCAGCGGAAAACTGGTCGATTTCCTTCTGCCTCATGCCGGCACCGAAAGTAATGTAGGCGTGTGTGTGTATAGGAGTCGCATAGGTGAGGATGTTGTGCGGTGAACCAAGAAACCCAGGTGACGCGAACATTAAGCCTGGTATAGATTGGGCAAGTCGAGATGTCGAAGGTGCCGGTTGGGGGTTTTGGGTGGGGCCATCGTCAAGGTATCCGAATGGATCTGCGGCGGATGATTGAGGAGAATCCTGCGGTTTGGCGGGCGGGGATGGCGGGGATGGTGTAGTCTCTGCCGTCGAAGTCCCGAGAGATCTCGCTGATGGCGCCGAGATGATGGAAATAGAGGAAGGAAAAGAGTGAGAAGGGTCATTTGGCTCTGGGCTGGCGCTTGTGGAGGTGCCTGTTGAACTTCGTGGGGAGAGGGTAGGAACATCCAACCTTCGTCGATAGGGTGGACGCTCGGAGTCCAACGTTTCGCCAGGATGAAGAAACTGCTGGACATGCTGACAGGCTGCAGTATAAATACGTAACCTTGCGTCGTCCTCTCTCCTGCGTTTACCGCCTAGAGTATTGTCGGAGATGAGCGGACCAGCCTTTTCCTTGCCCCTGCTGCCAGGTGGCGGCATGTTCCCGATACTAGTGAAACCACCCCCGTCCTTGGGTACTTCGATATCGATGCATTTTATCTTGCTGAGGTCGAGGATAATATCGCCACCAACGGCCCAGCCTGCGGTGCCATAACCACCCGCTTTGACGGAAAGAGACAGAGAACGTTTCTGGCAGAAGAGAATGGCTCTGGAAGCGAAATCGCGCGATCAGAAGCACATGCACGTGTTCTATTGTTGGAACTTACTGGCTGACATCCTGGGCATCAAGGGGGCACGCGACAGCCAGGGCCGCGATTTTGACGTCCCCATTGAACATCTTAGCGTAGTCTAGGAAACTTTGGGACGTTCCAGGCACTACATTGCCTCCAGTAAACAAAGACGTACTTTGGATCATCGCGGAGGTAGACATCGCCTCGCAAAATAGCGCTCAACTCAGCATGAAGGCTAGGAGAGAGCTTGAAGGGGGGCGATTGAGATGCAGCGGCATCGCCAGGGCCATCCATGATGCTAGACAAGAAGGCTAGACAGAGAAGGAGTGAAGTACTTGAGAAAAAAGGTGGAGGGGGATAGTGGGGTTTGCAAGGCACTGAGGTTCAGCCTGGTCTTTTAAGAGACATGACTCCTGATCCTGAACCAAGCCGACACCTACATAATTAATCTTATGCTTTGCAAATTGTATTGTATCGTGACTGTGCCTCCGATTATCTATATGGGCATGTCAGTGTCAGGCTAGTTCGAAGTTGAAGGAAAGCACAGGAATCGTACTACTGAGCGGACTGGCGCGGCGATGCGAGTCGGATTACTGCTCAGCACCCGTATCTGGTAACCTCAGCCATTCGCGAAAACCACTGCAAACTCAACTTGGTGCAATAACTTACTTGGCACCGCCATCCACCACAATGAGAGTCAATGACCCTTGCGTGTAGTATTTTGACACATCCGCCAGGAAACTGGAATAATCACCGTGCCTTCTTCCCACTGCCAGCAGCATGGCCGTGCAGATGTTGTTCTGCGCCCTAGTACATATCAGGTGCGAAGCTTCAAATACCGTGACTCTCGCCGCATCAGGCTGACGCTTTTTTCGCTGACTTCGTGTTAGCTATTAGAATAGTAACTGCATAGTGTGTATACCGCCACATGGCCGTGTATTACAATACATACTCAGCGCAGGCAATTTGGTACGTACGCTCGTACTCAGTTGAACTCTCCAATGATCTTTTTCAGGCTAATGAACCTTCTCGCGCTGGTTTGGAACCCGCGGTACTGATGGGAGCTTCACCCGTGAACCGCCGGACCGCCCCAGAAGTGAACACTAAACTTCATCAAAGCCCCACTTGCTGGTACGCATCTCGAAGGCAGGTGGTGCCGAAGCGTCCGCCGGGATCACCGATCCCACACTGGAAATAAGATGTTCCCTTCCATCCTGTCTTCTTGCTCCGTGATGGCATCTACATATCGTGCTCCACAAGATTGACGTGCATGTGGAACGGCCACTGTATAGGCCTAGAGTTCACGACGGCGACTGATGATGATCTTCGAAGTGACTCATCGAAGTTCGTAATGCCCCACTTGCTTCCTCCCTTATCTCATTCTCCGAGAGCAGATACGGAGCTAACATACGACTCCACACATACGCCTGGGGTTTCACACCACTAGACTTCGCTTTGCATCAAGGTGCGCTTAAGCTTATCACATGTGTCTTAAGCATTCTTGATTGAGATCAGCGTCTGGAAGCATTACTTAACGCTTATGAAAACCATTCTACAATTCGGAATAAGTACTTAACGTCAGGAGAATGATGGTCTTGGCGCCACATCCCCACGGCAGTCCGCCCCGAGATGAATGGTGCACACTAAAAGTACGAGCACAGCTACCTTGACCAAAGCACAGCATCAAACAACTACTTTATCGGGATACCACAACCCTGGGTATTGTACATGGTGGGATGCACTTCAAGAAATGTCATTCCGTGTCCTTCTTAATCCATCACCTAACTTATCAATAGCCGTCATCCTGGCAGGCAAGGGATATGGCCAATGGCAATTGTGCACCACCTTCCCCTTCACCTTCGACTGCCGGAACCATAATTACGCATGCCTCACGGAGAATCCGTTCGGCCTTGTTTGTCATCTCAAACTCGAATTTGCCGACTACCTCAACGAGAAACGCTTGCATCTCGATGACACTGTCATAAAAGCGTCAATAACTCCCATTCTCAGGAAACGGTGTCGTACGTACGCGAACCGCCATCCAATACAGGCGCGAGGACCGCATAGGAATGTCAACCTGAGGGATGAAAAAATAACGTAGGGTATTGGAGCCTGTCCTCTCATATGAAATGTGATTGTCTCACAGGTTCGCGTAGACGCCGATGGAGACTGCCCTCTTTTCATTAGCCACACCCTCCAACCAGCGATCAGGGTTGAACTCGTGGGCATCCTCGCCCCAAACTTCGGTATTGCTATAAAACACCGCCGATTATTAGTTTCCTATTTATATGTGGGATGTGCATGTGAGTGCGCAACCGACCGATTATACGCAGCGATAGACACCACGATAGGTGTCCCTTCAGGAACGGGCACTTTGTTGATCACTTCTCCGGACTCCGTGGTGATTGGTTGAGAAAGCGGAAGCATGTCATCTCTGCCAGCGATACGGTGACTGTGGTATATCACGGGGTGGTACCTCAACACTTCCTGTATAGTAATAGTATTGAGAGCGGAGAAGTGAGTCAACACGGCACGCCATTGACTAGAGGGGTAAACCTTGAATAACGTACCTTCATGACAGCAGTCGTGTAAGGCATAGCATCGAAATCCGCGATTGTAAACTCTGAGCCGCCGCGAGCATGTATCTTAGTTTGAGTCTCTGTGATCTCGGCGCGGAGTCTGGATTGGACTTTAGGGTGCCGCGCAAGCTCCAAGAGTGTCCAACAAAGGGTGTGAGAGAGCGTTTCATGACCCGCAAATAGGATCGTGCTGCATCCATCCCATCTTGAGTAAAACGGAACAGAATGGCGAAAATAATGAGAAATCAGATCTACCGCATCTGAGCTAACAACTCTTCTTTGGATAGTTTGTTCTTTGCGTCTGCAGCCATGTTAGCCTGAACTGCAAGGGGGTCAGAAACCTGTTGAAACTAGGAAAAGATCACCAACCAAGCAAACTCAAGATGTCCCTCTTGCCTTTCTCTTGTAACAAGGTCGCAGCCTTCTCTTTAACCAGCTCCTCGGCCACCTCGGTTGCAACCTTGGTCATGTGACGTATGCGTTGAATCTTTGGGATTGAGCCATACTCGCACAACCACTCGAGTACTTTGATGGGAAGATGCGCTGTGACCGCCTGAAAGAAAATTTGCCCAGGCGATGGGTGTCCAAACAGATCTTTCCTGTCAACGAGTCGGATTGTGGTCATTGCGGATGCTTGGAGATAAAACGAACACCAGATTGCTGTAGCTGCGTACGAGGACATGGCTGTCGTCTTGGAGGGCATTTAAACGGATGTCGAATGCGGCTGGTAACCGACGAGATGTATAATTCCTGTCTAACGTTCGGGAAACCGAGACATACCTTCACCGATGGCATCCAGGGTTGAGCGGGAGAGCCAGGGTAAGACATTGAGGTCAACTTTCTTATCGATGCTACTAGCAACGATTTCCGTCCATCGAGCAGTCATCTACAAGAAGTACGTATGATTCAATACCGTTTCACCAAGATGCAACCGAACTCACAGATTCAGCGCACCCCCTGAAGAGTGGCAGATGTGCCTCTGCTTCTGGCCCACTAAGTCCGGGAAGAATGATCCTCTTCTGTCTCTTGTGATCCTCGCCTGGCACAACCTCGTTGCAATCCATGGAAGAGAAACGCATGGTGAACGTACCTTGAGCCCAACCAAGACCCTTGCCGCTCGTCAGTCGCGACAAGTAACGGCGATCTTGTTGCTTCTCATACCATCGTGCAGAGGTATTCAATATCCACTGCAATGCCTTTGGATCGGAAACCAATAGGTGGTCCTCCTGCAGTCCATTGAAAGAAACCGTAACGATTTGAATAAGTACGAATATCGATAACCAGTTGACTTACACCAAATATACCCTTGAAGCGAACGATGTCACCATAGCAACTTTTCCATTTGAAGTCAGTTTCACCGGCTTGTCCGCGGTGTAGCTCCAGCAAATTTCCTGGACAATGTCAGTACGGGTCAGAATACAAGAAGGGGTAGCTACCAAGAAGGAATGAAGATGATTTCGGGCCTCGAATGTTAGACAGAGATATACGAGAATGGCGCTTGCGAAAGAAGTAAACGAGTCCAAAGGCAATTAGCCCCGCTGCTGCGAAGAGAGGATTCATGGTGAGTAGGGAAAGATCTGAATGAACCCATGTGAGGAGCGGACTTATAAGGGGTAAAGGAATTCCCCGATGACACCTATGATATGTAGTCAGCCTTGGGGTGGCCCTCCAAGGTGTTACGCTACGCAATAACTTGTCGGCCCACGCAACTAATTCAGGATTTGTGAGTGTGAGGGGAGCGGTAGCTAGAAACATTTAAGGGCGAAATCTCGGTATTAGTGCTTGCGACTTGAGCCAGGAGAGGCCGTCGAAGGTAAGTCAGCAGCCCAAGGCGAACCCCAACACCTGACAATCTCGCATCTTACGATAAGTTTTTTCAGGGTCACGACCTGAGAGACTTCTTTCTTTCCGACTTGATTTTGCTAGGAGGACCGCACGTGATGACAAGACAGCACCTGAAATAAGAAACCGGGAAAGGGTGATGTCGTTCATGTCGGTACCATTTGATTCGTGCCAACACAGTACGGGAACGTGACTTGCTCCCAGACTTCCAGGTGAGTAGGTCCTGGGGTGTTGACCGCACGCAATGTTACGGTCGTCTCTGGGAGAGGGAAGACAGCTGCTCCTTCTCCATTGCCTGAGGTTGCTCGATCCACCTTAGTCGCGACTGCATGAAATGTATAAGAAGGGATTGAGGATAAATCGAGGGACAAGAGAAAGGATCGAGGACCGAGATGGCATCGAGGCCACTCTTTGGCAACTGAACGATGGCCCGACAAGAGCTTGCAGCCTCAGGTCACGACGAGAGTCTGATCCTAGTGTTATGATGGTGAAGTTCAAGTTGAACCGTCCCGAACTGAGCCACGTGGCCTGGAAAGCGGCGATCAGCCGTGTACCACATCTTGTCCCTCCGTTGTCTTGTCTGCATCTCTGTCGCAACAACCTGCCGTTGGAAGCTACGCACTACTTAGTACAGAGGCTAGTGCTGGGTTCGGATGGATTTTTTTTCACAGACGTACATTGCCCTTCGCGGGCCAACCGGTGCCCCACAGTCGGCCACGGACATTATATCAAAACTCAGTGATAGACTGTCTCCTTCAACTCTCTTGGCCGACAGACGCGCGGCCGTGTTATCACTGAAAGGTCTCACTCGGGATTGCAAGGCGGAGGTCGGCGACAGGGCTTTGCCAGGCCTCATACACGTGCTGCAGAACGACGCGGAAATTGATGCAGATATTGGGAAAGCAGTCCTCGAAACCCTTCACCATCTGTGCGAGGTAGATGAAGCATCCAAGGAACTCAGTCTTAAGCATACCGATTATATCCTTGCCAATGAGCAAGTAACCCACACGTTGTTCACCCTCCTTGGCGACTCTCATTTCTACATTCGCTACGCCACTCTGCAGCTGCTATCGACCTTGCTCCAGAGCAGGCGTTCCGTGGTACAGGGCTACTTTCTCAAAGCACCCAATGGTGCACCTAACATCGTCTCTGTAATGGAGGATAAGCGCGAAATTATACGAAATGGTGAGCGCTCCAATAACTTGTTTAAATGGAGTCAGGCACCTAGAGGATGAGTTCTGGCGTGTCTTGGGCCTTTGATTCTGTTCAGGTGGAAATGGAATGATTGCCTCTGTACTAATGGAATCCCCTAGAAACTATCGTCATGATACAACTACTAATTTCGCAAAGTCCCGATATCCAGAAAGTGCTCGCGTTTGAGGGTGCTTTCGAGAAGCTCTTCAACACCGTCACTCAAGAAGGTGGGGTGGAAGGTGGGGTGATATCCTATGATGCACTTCGGTGTGTGGATGGCCTGTTGCGTTTCAATTCATCCAATCAAGTAGGTCTTTCGTCACCATTTCGCATGCGATACTAACTCGTGCAGAGCTATTTTCGTGAAACATCATTGCCAGCGCTCTTGTGCTCGCTGCTTCTCTTCCCACCAAACCAACAGTTGCAAGACAGCGTTCCACAGGACTTTTCGTTACAATTCTGGGATCAACAGAAGGCTGCAAATGTATCTCTTATCATCGGAATTATGGGCATGCTTGTTGGTTCCAAGGGTAGCAGCGTCAGTGACATTCCACGTCTCAAATTCTTCGCTCATAGTGCAATCTAGAATCAAGAGACGACGGTCTTTGTACGATGTTTGGTGGAGGTTGCGCTTGCTTCCAATGCGCCGACCCCCTTGAAAACTCAGGTACGTACTCTTTGCTATGCCTTGATGCCTTAGCTTAAATCACTCTGACGTGACGTCCAATAGGCCCTACGTCTCCTTCCTAGCAACCTCACGTTCCCTCTTTCGAACGTTGTGGTTACCCCATTTATGCCTGTCCCTGAGACAAATGGTGAGGAATGGGATAGATTAGAACCTGCGTCTGCGCTAGACGTGCTCGTTGAGCTCGCCTTGCACGGGGAATACAACGGTCTGCACGGTGATAGACGATCGAAGGATGGACTCGAACTGCGAGGTGCCGCTATAAACGTATTCGACGTAAGTTTCGTATTTCTGGGGGTTTCTGGACGTGTTCATTGAACCGTCCGACAAGAACTTTGTACGCAAAGAGGAGATCAAGCAGGCCATCATCCAGGGAATGCTGCCCCCAGAAGGTGCGCCCGACTTACTCGCCAAATCCAATAATTTGAACCCTTCTTTCAGTCCCAACCGATACTCCAATGATCTCTCCACTCCTCCACGCTTTGTGCCTCCCACCAATGTCCCCGCTGAACGTGGCAAATGTCACGACAACCCACTTCGCGACTTTCCTCTTCACCTGCCTCCTCTCATCCTCTTCACGCTGCAAGACTCTCGCACGATCCATCAAGCCCTCGCCCTCTCTGCCTGCATCCACACCCTCTCAAGGTCATTTCTTCGTCCCAGCCGATGGCGGGGCACCACCGCCAAATGTTCCAGAGCCAGACGACGAAGATGCTCCGCAGAGCTTGATCCCACTCCTGAGCGAAAACTTGTCGCTTTGCTTCCTCTTCAAGTCGCGCGTTGACCCTGCCAACGAAAACGAGACGAGGGAATGGGAGCGGTTAATCGTGGTGTATCTTTGCTTGCTGGTGCAGTGGCTCTGGGAGGATTCGAAGGCTGTCAGGGAGTATCTGGAGGCTGGAGGGCTTGGTGTGGTATGTGTCGATACTTTCTTTCAAATCCTCAATTCTCGGCGGCGCTGACTTTGGTGGTACGACAACCATTCAAGCTCGTCGAGCCGATCAATCAAACCGCAGAGGGGGAGAGTCTTATCCCAGGTCTCTGCGCTTTCCTGCTCGGCGTATGTTACGAATTCAATCGCGAACCAGGGGAAATCACCCGGTTCGTATTCTCTTCCCTCCTCTCCCCCTTCCCATCTCGCTAACTACCCTCGTAACGTTCTACCATACAGATCCACGATTCACCCTATCATCACCCGTCTAGGTGTAGATGCAGTTATAGGTCAAATGACGCGTTTCCGCGAAGACGATCGCTTCAAATCTATCACTCCAGAGTCGATAGTTTTGTCTTGCCCAACTCCAGGAGGTCCTCCGCCCAGCGCCAACCAGAACCAGAACCAAAGCCCTGCTGAACAAGAGGGCGAGTTATGGTTCGACTGGGCGTTTGTGGATTTCTGGAAGTCGAATCATTGTGAGTTCGTGGTGCAGGGCTGTCGTGATGTCTGACGTGATGTGACATTGATGTTGGGTAGACACCATCCAAAGGGGCCTGAGCACCGATCCGAATGCCTCGTCCTCGTCCTCGTCCTCGTCGGGTTAGTTCTCGTTATGTTCTTCCTTGTGTTTGTGGTTGCGCCTCTCATCATCTCGCGTCTCGTGTTGTTTGCACAGGTCTGTCCGCCGAGTCGGCCATGTTGATCAGCTCGCTGCGCGACGTCATTCGCACACAAGCGCAAGAGCTCGAGACGCTCCAAGCTAAACTGAAAGAGCTCAGTACAAGCTCTGCTTCGCAGGTACGACAGATGCGTCCCTCCCCCCTCTCTCCCTAGACCCTCGTCTCATTTCCCCACTCACCCACGTAACATAGATAAAGGACCTTGACACGCGCGTGGCCGACTTGGTATCCTCCCTCCAAGAATCTGAAGACAAGAAAAAGGACGTGGAGAAAGAACAGGAAGACTTGCTCGTTTTGCTCGATGAGATGAACACGAAGCGGAGGAGGGACAAGGAACGGATGAGGGTAGCTGGGTTGGAGGTTTCCGAGGATGAGGAGGATGAGGAGGATGTCGATGAGGATGAGGAGTGATGATTGGTGGAGTGTAAGGGGGATGTATATGTTGGCGTTTCTTTGCGCAATATCGCGGACTACCGTGCTGGACTTTGTTTTGAACAACCACGTCCACTAGTAAGCGAAACAACAACACGAGGGTCTAATTACTATCAAGGCAGATCCCAAAACCAGGCACCCGATATTCTACTACTAATGTATAGGTAAGGTCTTGTACAGAGACAGCGAGCGACCGCTAAACGAAAGCGAAATATATACACGAAAAACCGGGAGATGATACTTATAAATATTTCCGCTGAGGGCTTCCATCCATCCATAACGATACGTTCCGATTGTGTAGCCCCAGCTTGACAGTTCCGCGTCCGCTGATCCGCTGTTGCATAGTTTATCCAAGGTTTCCAAGGTTTCCAAGGTCCGAGGCCAAGATCTTCATGTTTCCCTCCCGTTTTCGTCGCTGGCAGAGCGGGATGCAATCGTCAGGTGTGCGTTCAAACTGCCTGTCCAATCGGCACCTCCGACCACGCATCCCACCATTCCGTCCTCTTGCTCTCCTCTGCCAATCCCTCCGCGAACTTGATAACCCTCCACACATCTCCCCAATTACTTCCAAGCCCAAGACTGATCCTCACAACGCCCAACTCCCTCCCTACGATCGTCTCGAAATCTTTGAGCGTCACCCCCGAGCATAGGCGGCCCATGAAGTCTTGGATGCCGAGGAGAGAGGCGGCTCCACCCGGGTTACACATGCAGCCCGTGCGGAGTGAGATGTTCTGGGTGGTGGCGACGTGTTCGATGAAGCTGTTTGGGAGCATTTCGCCGGTAGGCTAGGAGAGGTGTAGTTAGCATTGGTCATGGAGATACCCGAGATCGGAGATCGAAAGGTGCTTACAGAGAGAAAGATCAGTGATACCGTGGATCCGGCATCGGATTGTTCCCCGATCGATCTTAGCCGTCGAGAAGGAAGCCTTGAAAGAATCTTGACGACGGGTGTGCCGGTTGTATCATGAGACAGTCGGGCCAACGACGATGTTAAGAAATGCATCAGACAAGACAAACGGAGGGGAAGGAAGGGGAGGTAGGCAGAGAGAAATCTGAGGCCGTCTGTGACCGCTGATAGCGTCAGGTAATTGATCGTTCCGTCCTGAGGAAAACAGGCCCCGGGTCAGTGTTATAAAGAGGTCTCATCCGATTAGGAGATGACTTCATACCTCGAAGCGCTCATACAACTTTGGCGCCCTCGTTACCAAGGTCCCAGGAACCTGTACGATATCCACAGTACCCCCCGCAAACCACGGTCTCTCCAGCACCTCCAAAAAGCTCTCCTTAACTATAAGCGCGCCCACACCCGTGGGGTATCCAAACATTTTGTAAAAGCTGACAGCCATCGCATCAACAGGGGTTTCAGTCAGCGAGATCACCGATGTGGGGGCTAGAGCAGCTGCGTCTAGCACGGTGTAGTAGCCGAGGGAAGAAGCGTATTGGAGGATTGAGAGCGAGTTTTTAGCATTGGAGATGTTTGATTGACCAGTGAGTGCAAAAAGCGAGGGTGATAGTGAGGAAGGTGGGCGGTTAGTTCGTAGTACATCCTGTGCAGGGTTAGGTGAGTGAGGAAGAGGCGCATATATGCAGGTATTCCGGCGCTGAAGGCGGGTTGTCTTACCTTGGCAGTCGATGGCACGAAGCCCCCTGTGTTCGTCGAAGGGATGTAGTGCACTTGCGCACCACGTCGTGCGGCGAATTCACGAATTCCGTGGACACTGTTATGTGAATCGGCACCAAGAACAAAGGTACTGCCTTCCTTGAATGGGAAGGCTTCCCCGGCGAGCTTGAGCGCTCCAGTTGCATTGGCAGTAAATATCACCGTATAGCCTGGTGGCGCTCTAAAGAAGGAAAGTACAGCTTCTCGAGCTTCGTCTGCACACTTGGATGACAATCTCGAGCTGACACAAGCACGGATTAAGTGTTATGAGTATTCCGAGCCATACTTGAAAGAACTTGTAACTCCTCACCTATTACTGACTGAATGCGTATTCCCCATGACACTGTGCGTCAAGAAATCACCGTGCACTCGTACGAGGCTTTCAGGATGTTGTGCACCCCCCATATAATCGACGTAAGTTTCCCCCGCCCGATCGAGTCTCGAAAAATCGGAACGCCGGAGGGTATCTATTATCCATGTGTTCTGATACTCTGGGAATGCCTTCAGGAAGGCTTCGTAAGCTCGAGTGGTGTTGTCCTGCTGGGTCCTAGGTGGCGCGAGGGGGTTATATGCGTACAGAGATGGTGGAGCCGGGCGGGGTGGTAATGGAAGGGGCACGCCGGGGACAGGATGAGAGGAATACGAATAAGGGTCGCGGTGATCGGCGTGGTGATATTTCTCGCTCCAGAATGTCTCGTGCGACGAGGTGGATTTCATAAGTGACGCCTGTGATCTGTGGCATTTGAGGGTTACGTGTGAGACGGGTGGTGGTTCGACGTGGGGAAGAGACCCTGGTGCGACGAAGTTAATTCGGTGTTGGCGATCTTGCTTAGAGGATGTAAGGGATGAATGTTTGTTGCCCATGGTGGTAGATCGAGGAGGGGGATGGGCGGTGTAGACGCCAAGTAGTTAGTTCTCCGTTCGCTGTCCTGCTAGGATTCCAATATCACAGCAATACCTGGTCGCTCTTTATATGTTTCCGCCACTGTTTCAGCTACAAATCCGCAAGCCCCTTTGTGCCGCCGGCATTCATTAATCATTTCAAGGGCAATCCATCAAGTCCAACTGCGAAATCAACGTACATTCAACCCCAAGTTAGATCTAGTTAATTCCGCCCATGGCTATGTCTTGGTCGTTAGCCTAGGAGTTATGTATGTATAGTACTGGGACACTGTGCTTACCCACACTGATCTACGACGGTGTCAGACCCTTCTGTACCTGCTGACGTTCATCTCGCCTTCCCCTGAGAACCGAAATGAGGGAGTAGTCAATAACGGTGGCGCATGCCATCACCTAGTATGCTGTCTACACCGAGGAGCCCCGGAGGCTACAATAATACCAATATTAATGGCCCAGCCTCATCACCAGCCAAGTTCGTCCAAAGACTCCACTACTGTCGGCATTGGGAGGCGTCAGTCAAACACCACTCCGCTTTTCCCATGCTAGCCCAATCTCACTAAGCATGGAAGTATCTCTCCAAGACCTTGGCAAAATCTATCAGCGTTTGGTCAGCCCTCATGATGACAAAAACCGAGCGCTCAGCGGGAATTACACAACCCAAAACTAAGAAAAGACATGGTTTGATCCCGCAGGCCACTTGCGCCAAAAGTGCGCATGTGCATCCTTGATTAAGACTCCTCGTCAGCTGTCCGTGTGCGTGGAAATACATTGGGGACGGCATTCGAAGTCGGTCCGACGGCTTGCTAGGCTGTACATGTCAGTCATATCGGATAATCAGAGCGGAGCCCCAGGGGTATTACAGTCAGGCCCAGTAACAGCAGTAACCCACTTACAGCATGTGCCTAGCTTGGAGGACAGCTGATCACGAGGTAATTCAGTCTCGGTTCGCGATGACTCGGATGAGTCAACAAGGTCCAGACTCCAGAGTGTCCTCGATATCATGCAACACAGTAAGCCAATAGCTACTGCGAGGAGCTCGCGACAATGTGTTGTCGTTGACACCAACACCGATGTCAACCGATGTCAACGGCCGAGTGGCTGTCGGGTCGGAGCCTAGATGAAAAGGCAATGATGGGGACACTGGGTCGTTTTCGGATCAATGCACAGCCGGTGCCGCTTCGCGAGCACAGACACCCAACAATTGTTTGTCCGAGCTAAGCTGATGATCCTTCGTCTTCTGGCCTGTCCGCATTCCAACCACGAAAACGACTTCTTAGAAACGACGTATTCATCCCCACAATGAAAATGAAAGCACGTAAAAACCACCACTAGGTCATCTGCAGATGGAAGCAGATGGAAGCTCTTCATTCGCTCCTTCGGAGGTATGACTTCGTCTCGGAGCGGAGGCGCAGAATTCATTAAAACGGGGCACTGACACTCCCGCGAACCCGCATAGACTGACAAGAAAATGTAGTTGGCAACGAATGAAAAGAGACACTCCACAGACCTAGCACGGTACCTGAGTTCCGAAAACTAGAAGGGCCAAAGCTATTGGATCACGAGAAGCTCGAGTGCAGAATTCGCTTGTTCGGACCAGTATTTGTCTTAAAAGACACCGGAAACGCCCACATTTGTGCTTGAGTGCTATCGAAGGGAACCTTGCGTCGCATGTGTGTTCGGAAGCCGTGTCTTTGTGGCTGCCTGCTCAAGAAGTAGCCGTCAGACGCCCATTATACGCATTGTCTTCTTCAAAATCTGATGGGATGGACCGATGATTGCCTGGGCAGACGAAAAGATGTGTCCATAGATGGACTCGTCAGTAATTAATATCGAGACAATAAGAAACGTGGTTCTGCGAATTAGAAAGGGACAGCTGGAAAGCAAGGGCGCCTGGGCCATCGCAATCCATGCATCAGAAAGGACAGCTGGTCTGTGCGAACGTGACAATTCGTCGGACTGGTTCAAGTTGGCGCATCAGAATTGCTGGAGGGATATGGCCACCTTTGAGCCAGGAGGTCAATATTGACAGGTTTTGCTGGGCATGAACAAGCTAAAAGTTGTTCAATGGAGAGCTGTCACGCCTACTGGATTGCATAGCGTGAGCTAACTTATGCATGGAGGGAGACTTGGTGAGTGTAGCTGCCACTAGCACCATTGCAGTGGTGGGGAAAGACATAAAAAAAACACAGCCACTCCGACTCGATGGCCAAATCTGTCCCTTGCAACTTACTCGCACTTCTAACGGGCTCAGGCTCTGATATCTTTCCAAAATAACGCGAATCAAGGATACGTGCAATCGCACGTGCCGCCTTTTCTATGTATGTATCGATCTAGTGCCATCAGTCTTCATAGTCGTAGTCGTGAGTTGACTAGCGTTTAGTACCTCTCTGAGCGACCGTTCGTCCTGGCCAATCTCCACAAATTCAAGCTCGAATCCCGCGAGCGGCTTCCCCTGACAACACTCCCCCCACTCAACCAATTCAAACACGTCATATCCCGTTTCATCTCAGCTTCCATGTCTGACTCTCCAGGCCAACGCCAGCCCTCCGAGGTTGTCGTCCCTCCTACCCCGAAAAGTGGCCCAGGCCTGAAGAAGATGCCCCCGTATTGGTACCCTTATACAACCATGGCGAAGGAGAGGTGGTTGGGGCGGGAGATTTTGGAGATTGTATCGACAGAATTTAGGGACCGGAGCATGGAGTATTATGTAGGTACGCTCTCCTTGCTTTCTTTGTGCGAGGATTACTCATACTTTAGCGCGATCGTCGTTCTATAGAGATACGCGCTCGAGTCTGGAGTGACTACGATCAATGGAAAGGTTGCGAAGCCGGATACCATAGTCAAAAACGGAGATCGTATCGAGTGAGCATTTATCTCACTGTACAAAGCGAGATGACATTGAATATACAACGCGCCCCCAAGGAATGTTGTTCATAGACACGAGCCTCCTGTAACAGCCACACCCGTCAAGATCATTTTACACGATAAGGAGCGCGATTTCCTTGTAATTGACAAACCTGGCAGCATCGTATGTTTATCATCCTTCCATTCTAAATACTAATCCCCTGAAACACAAACTAGCCCGTCCATGCATCGGGTAGATATTATCGACACAGCCTAGTTGAAATACTCCGATTCGAATTCGGCTTTGAGAAAGTATACAGTAAGCTTATAAACCCTCTCACTACTCCATCGCACAGCACTAACCTTTCCGAAGCAATAAACCGATTGGATAGATTGACTTCAGGTCTCATGATAATACCACTTAACGCTGACGTCGCGCGATTGTTAACAAAAGAATTCATGAACGGGTCCGTGCGGAAGGAGTACGTGGCGAGGTGCAAAGGCAAGTTTCCTACGTGAGTTCTCTCTTCGGTATCTTTGGCTTTCCGAGATATATATTGAATGATTGGGTATGTGGGACACAGGGAAGAAGTTGTGTGTGAGCAGCCATTGTTGACGGTCGACAGACAAATGGGGCTTAATATCGTACATCCCGAAGGAAAGGTGAACACAATTTCTCGAATTACAGCCTTTATGATCGTCTATCTCTGCCTTTGCGTCCATTGCGATGGCAGTTCTCGTGTCCTTTGCTCATACCGTGCCCTTATTCCTAGCCAGCGAAAACAGTTTTCAACAAGCTCCACTATGATGCTAATACCAATACAAGCGTCCTTCGCTGTACGTTTCCCCACCAACTGTTGTTCAGAGCGCCAGCTAAAATAAGGTTCCGTTATCTAGGTCGTCCGTTTACTGGTCGATGTAAGTACATCATCGTCTCTTCCACGTCTTGCCCCCCTTCAGTCCATCCCGGTCCTCTACTCTCTTAGAGCTCTTCTAAAGCCTGTGCTGACCTTCCTTCGCTAACCTCCTGGCTCCTAAACGAAGCACATCAAATAAGAGTCCACCTTCAATACCTCGGGCATCCTATTGCTAATGATCCCGTGTACTCTGAGGAGCGGATATGGGTAGGTTTTCCCCATTCCTTTGGTCGTCGAGTCTGGCTTTTCCAGCGTAATGTGGTGGATGGACGTATCCTCTGCTCGCGTGGTGTCCCTCGCGTCATGTCCTCCCCATGTACCGCTATTGTGTCACTTTCTTCGTTATATTCCTTCCGATTCACGTATTCATCTGTTCTCATATCCCAACGCACTCATCAGGGCATCAACCTGGGCAAAAACGGCATAGACGTCATACCCAGCGCTGAACGTTCGGCACCCGCACCACCAGAACACCTAAAGAGCGATAACAGCCCCGAGTCCTTAGGCAACGTCATTTCTTCCGCTAATAGTTCGGAGGCTGCGCTGGACGCTGAAGCCAGTCCCGAGGCGGCGAACGCAGAGGGGGAGGCAGATGTAGGGGAGAATGGAGAGCCAAAGCCAAAGTCAAACGCCAAGAAATTGCTGCCGCGAGAGACCGGACAGGATATCGGCATGGGGTCACCGGTTCCTCTCTCTGCTGAGGCTGTTCAAGTTATCACGAGGTTGCGGAACATGAAGGTACGTTCACGCCTTGCCATCTGGAGACTGCTTAGCATCCTGGCTGTCCGTTCCTCGGTTGGTGCTCATGTTGGGCATCCGAACTCACTATGTATGTACTCACTAGGACGAAGACGAAGACTGGAGTCGTTGGCGAGACGTCGTTTTTCGGGCTAAAGGAGCACTCACGCCAAAGAGCTTTCGGAAGCTCCCGCCATTGCCACCACAGAACAGGAGGAAGAAGGGTGGGAAGAGCGTTATCGTGCCAGAAGCTGCGGCACCACCCGCGACCGAAGTGGGGCCGGAAGCCACTGAATGCAAGATAGATGCCACAGTGGAGCAAGTACAACAACCTCCCTCTCACGCCGAGTCCCTACCCATACCCCAGACCGAATCACAAGACACCTCACAGCCCCCCCAAATAACCTTACCCGAAGCTGTCTCCCTCCTTCCGTCGCTCTCTGCACCTCCGCCTTCTGTTGACACAGCCACAGGAACGCTCTACTGCCCCGAATGTTATCTACCCTTACATCCTGACCCCAAGCCGGAGAAACTTTACATATTCTTGCATGCGCTGAAATATGAGTTGAGTTTGGGGAGTTTCGAGACTGAGATGCCAGAGTGGGCGAAGGAGGGGTGGGAGTGGGATGTGTGAGGGGACGTAAGAGGTGAGGGGATAAAAGGTGGTTTTAGAGAGAAAGGTGACTGTAGGACGGTGACATGCAGTACAAACCATTAATATTAAGCAGTCAAGAGAGGCTGATGCATGCATGCTGGGTATTATACAATAAAGTAACGTTACATGACATTCCAAGAAACCAAGTAGCTTACGCACACATCACTATGGGAAAAGGGGTTGTGACCTATCTATCAGACTGCCGACATACTAGACACAGAAACTTACTTTGATGAACTTGGCCATGAATTTTCTGAGTAGGTTGGTACCTGTGAGTCAAAGGAACATTCCATGAAGGTAATAACGTACTTGTGGAACTCGGTCCGTAACAAATCGTTGACAAAATGACCAGATTTTTCCTTTTGATTCATCGCCTGGTTCTTGAATATAACGTCTGAAGACCAAAGGCGCGTGCATCAGTCATCAATGCTCTTCGCAAACGCAAAGCCGCGAGGGAAAAAAAGCTCAAAACACTCACCGTCATCCCATCTTCTCTTCACCGAGAATGTTCCAGGAACAGTAGTGTTCACACCTGGGGCCTGGCCCAGCGCGGCGGCGAGATTAAGCAAAGGATTCGACGTTGCTATTTCAGCTTCACGAGCAGCTGCTTGTGAGGCCGACTGCTCGCGGTCTACACGTGCCTTCTCTTCTGCGCGTTCACGTTTGATCTTTTCAAGTTCGCGAAGCAGCTCGTCAGTGTCGTCTTCTTCCTCTTCCTCGCTGAAAAGACCAAGAGGCGTCATGAGCAGGGGAAAGGCGCTAAACCAGTGGCGAGCAACAATGTTTGGAAGTACACCCACCTCTCTTCGTCAGCGTCTCCACTCTCTTTCTCCGCTTCACCGTTCCCGCTTTTCTTATCCTCTTCTTCGTCTTCGTCTTCGTCGTCCTTATCCAGCTCTAACGCCTCCTCTAGTAACTTCCTCCTCTTACTACTCTCCTCGTCCTGGGTTCCGGTCTCACTTCCGTTCGCGTTTCCACCACCCGTGACAAGCAAAGGAGGCTTCCCTTCTGCTTTCCGTTTCTTGTTGCGCGCTTCCTCTTCCGCTATGAGTAGTTCAGCTCTGAGATCCCTTCTCGCGACGTCTCCTACGGATGTTTGGCCCGGCTGTCTGTATCCACCCGCCGTTTGTTTCCGCGTCAGTCAGCGAGTGAACCAGAGGGGAACGGAGAATGGCGAGGTCAAGGGGAATGGGAACGGGAACGGGAACGGGAAGATACCGAAACAGACTCACCGAAACTTGAGCTTGGTGTGTGCCGCCATGTCTCGCACTGAGAATTGCCTCGAGCCACCTTTGACATCTCGGGCTTGGGCGGGGTCCCATGTCGGTCTGTGAGCTGTAGACATTGTGGATTGTTTTTAGAAAAAGTGAGAGTCGGGGAGTAAGTAGGTATGGTGCTGGAGATATAGCTCGCGGTCACCGAGTGAGAGTTTGTCTCCAGTTTCAAAACATGAGCAAACATCGACATATGTGTCCATTGGTGCAATCCGGTAGCATCGATCCACTTCATGTTGACTTGGATACAAAATACAGTACAAGTTGGAGTACAATACAAAACAAACGAGAGGTAGAGAGCCATACAATCTACATATACTATGAGTACAAAACACCGCCAAGAACAACAAAGAGAGGTAAGGGGGAAACGATGGACCAGAAAATAAGATGCATGGGATGAGTGCGAGGAACGTGTTCAGCACGAGGACACAAGCTGAAGCAGCTTGTCGCTGTCCATGGATTTCCCAGCAATTCGACCCAGCCTCTCGTCGTCCTTGTCTAACCCTGCACCCTTCAGCATGATTGCCATGTACTTGAATGCGTTCGGAGCATCGATGGCAATGTCGTCCAAGAACTCGGCCATAGGCATAAAGCCAGCTTCGAATGTCTCAAGAGAGCACTGGTTCTTCGATGCTGCTTGTGCGAAAAAGCCGCCAACGAGAAGAGCATCGACTTCCTTGCTCTCTAGCGCCGAAGCCACCAGCTTGTTCACCAGACGGAAGCGGTGTTCTTCTGTGAGTTTCGTAAAGTAGACGTCCGCTTCTTCCAGGCTACGGACGGCGAAGAACTCCCTGAAGTCCTCGTCAATCTGCTTCTTGACGTCGGCTTCCGACACGTGAGCAGGTGCTTCAGGTTCTTCCTTAGCAGCAGGGGGAGGGGTTTTCTCGGTAGTAGCAGGTCTCCCCCGAGGTAAAAGCTGCACCTTCCTTCGTTGCATAGGAAGTTCTGGCAGTCCAGTCTGACCGAAGGCCGCAGAAGGCCTCCGGCTAGGAGGTCGACTTGCTTTCGCGATGGCATCCGTCGCAAGTTCGGGGTTCTGGCTGAGCATGGAGAACAGGTTCGAACTCGTGTTCGTTCGAGACAATGAGTCACGTTTGGTATCTTTCTTGCCCGCGAAGACGCTGCCGGGACCCATAACCATAGGTGCACCCTTGCTGATCTTGCCGAATTGTGACAGGTCTCCGCCCGTTGATGGAGGTTTGGGAACCGCACTCCCAGCAGAAGTCCAGCCGTCTGGCCCAAACTTTGTGCTGCGGTCACCATCACGCCTTGACCCCCTTCTGGACATGCTGATCTGACGCTGGTAATTCTGAGCGTCCGCAACGGCCTTCTCTTTCGCAGCCTTGATATAGCTTTAGGAACATTATAGTCACAAGAGCACCAAGAGACTTACCGCTTCATGGACAGCAGCGATCGTAGTGGGTGCAGTGACAGCACCACGGCCCACCCATCTTCGTTCACGAAGTTCGATCACGTCCTATTGAGGAAGAGTGAGTCAGGAAGAATTCAGTTAGCAGTCAAAAAACTGATCGTTACCTGAAGCATGAATTGCATACGGGGACTGACGTTGAGACTCTTGCAGAGCTCCTTCATTCGGGCGAAGTACACGTCCATATGTGCGCGTGCTTTGGGAACGTCAAGCTGCTGACCGACCGTCTTCAGTAGCTGGCTCAAGCTCTCGATTTCTTCTTCCTCGGGGTTCTCGACATTGCTCAGGAGCTTCTTGACACACTCGTGCATGATGCGCTCCGTGAGCATCTGGAGCTTGAAGAGTTCGCCAATGAACGTGATGAGACCGAGACCCTGTCGCTTCGCCTTCTGGGCAGCGCAATATTCGTCCGAGTAAAGGCTCTCTTCATTCTTCTTATCGTTGGCAGTTTTGGTCGCCTGGTCATCAGAGGGGTTGGCAGCAGCCGCAGCTGCGGTTGGCTTTTTGGCGAACCAACCACGTTCAAAGTCCTCTTGACAGCGACTAAGGAGGCACTTCCTGAAGAGCTGACCACCGGCAATGGGCGTGCCATCCGTGTTTCTGATACCGTCATCCTGAACCTCAGGACTGATGTGATCCATTATTTTCCGGCACAGCTGCGCGTACTTTTCGCTCCATGCAGCATCATCCGTTGCCTTCTCGAACACGAGCTTAATGACCTGAATGAGCGTCCGGCCATCTTTTTCGTTCTTACTCTTATTTGCCCAGGCGATAATTTGGTCAGAGATGGAGTCAAATTCCTCCGTGGTGAGCTTGTTGAGGAGAGAACTGACTTTGCGATCCACGAGGTCGGGAGAGTCGGCGTGAGCGGTGATGGCATTACGAGCGGTGCTGGGTGCAATCCAGCGGTTTGCGGACATTTGAAGGGGAGCGACAGGTTTAAGGGCAGTGCCTAGGATTGGAATGAGCCCACCCGGTACGTCCTGGGAAGACGGCGATGTAAAGGAATGCGAAGCATAGGTTTGTGAAAAGTGGGAGGTGGGTTGCGAATGAGTCGGTTGTGCTGATAATCCGAGCGAGTCGCCAAGAGATTGGGGAAGTGGGAGGGAGGTTAGGAAGTATCGAAGAGCGGGTACAATATCCTTGGCTGAAGGCCGCTCCTGGACATTCGACCAGCAACGTCCAATAAATTCCCAGTACTGGTCATCCATTGGCCGGGATTGTGGACGACTAGGCTTCTGGCCCAGATGCAGGAGTAGTATGATAGCGACATCTCCCCGAACTTCAGACCACGGCACTTTTCCAGAGAACACCTGTGAGAGATTAAGAGTAGAGCTGGGATTGTAGCTAGAGCGCTTACCTGAAGAGCGATGTTCCCGAAAGAATATATGTCACTTTCGGTCGTCCGCTGGGGTGCCTCTTCCGGATTTAGGGAAATTTGCTCAGGCGCGGCCCACCTCAGAGTTCTCGGTCCCCTAGTCGACATCTGAAGGTAAGCCAAGGCTTCTGGTATCTCTCCTAACAAGGAGCCATAACCGAAGTCGGTAAGCCGCGCGTTGTCATTTTCGTCGAGCAGCACGTTGTTCTATTTCATACTCAGCATAAGAATAGCGAGCTGGTTTCTCGCCTGACGTACACAGTTGAGATCGCCATGTATGATTTGGAGCGAATGCACTAGCCAGGTACCGTTTATACGAGCTTCGCACAATAATTTATGCACTTACGATGGAGCAGTCCATTGGCAATATCCAGTAGCTGGTTCACAGGATGCCGAAGGTCAGAAGATGGCAAGTCAATAACCTGAACTAACGCACCAGCTGGAGCCGACGGGTTATCATAAGGCTGGCATCATACTTCGCCAGGAGATCATGAAGCGTTCCGTTGGGCATCCACAAAGACACCAAAGATGCGGTCCCAACCCGACCAAATCCATACGCGATACCTAAGAATGGAACGATGTTCTTGTGGTCAAGCCTCCTCCAAATTCCGAGCTCTCGACGGACGATCTAAGTACAAATCAGTCTACGTCTGGTCGTCAGTGAACGGTAAGGGTACAGATACCTTGACGCATGTGTCCCTTCCATTTCCATAGTGTTCTTTCACTGTGAAATTGAACCGAAATGCCTTTACCGCAACCTGGGTCGAGGTAAGGGAGACGCAATATCTCACTGCAGGAATTCAGACCTCTTTAGTACCCGAACTGCTGTGATGTTTGCACCTATAAACATTGCTGAAGCTTCCGGCCTCACTATACTGGTCATTCAGTTTAATGATACTGCCAGTGAGATCCGGTAGAGGGTCGAGGGCAATAAGATATGAGCCTGACTCCTCGCTGACCATGCAGTAGTTGAATCTGATAGCCTCGGTGTGAGAGAAACATAGGGACATACGGGACAGACATTCTTGGTACGAAAGGCTGAAGGTTCAAATGTTCAACGGTCAACGTTCAGATCTCGGAACGTTGAACGTTGAGCGCTACTACCAACCTGGGGGTATTGAACAGTTACTACTGTGTAGCAGGCCAGCGGAGTACGAAAACCTGATAGTGCTACTTCGGCGTCCAACTTGAAGGCCGCAGCTCCGAGGTCGACCGTCGTGATAGACGGGCAGCAGCCAGGCTACTACAACGCAGAACCACGACTTCGAACTTCAAGCTGTCGCGCTGGTGGCGAGGCGTTGCATCTTGTTCATACCTTGGCGGCGTCGAGTGCTACATCTCTCAAACTAATACTATTTCTATCAACTTTCAAGTTGAAACAGGTTTCTAGGAATGGGATGGTGACCCTCATGCAATTAATGGCATGCTTGAAGCAGCTGGGGTATCGTATCCACGTAGGTGGACCATGGATGAGAACTCCCCTCCGATCTACAACTTTGAGGCATCATCATGCCGGCCTCACGTCTGGATTCAAATATCCTGTGTCAGTCCGATTCTAGAATTTCAGCGAATAGATGACAAGAGCCCGAGAGAACATACCTCCGCACTCTTGTTCTCAAACATTACTTTGCTTACCTTCTCAGAGATGCTCCAGTCGTCTTCCTTCCGATTCAGCAAACCCAAAAGCATGCATTTGTACCAGAAAAACCAACTTCGTCAACGCAAAGTGCGGAGTACAAGCAGTCATCGTTTCAACGACGTTTCTCGCACCAAGTTGCTGGACATCTTCAAATCCTTGCGACACCGGAAGTTGCCCAAGGACGCGTCGCGCCGAGTCTCTCTGACTCGTACACGAAGTCTTTCGCCTCCTACTTTTGCTTGCCATACAATTTCACCTACTCAACCCCTCTTACCCGCCACGTCCCCATCTCTTTGTGTTTTGCGTTGTCGTTCGGATGCTGTTAGCATCCTGAGTGTTACAGAAGAAGACTACTCATCCGGAATGAGTTTGTCGAGCTCTAGTCTCGACTTTGCTCCCGAAGTGGAAGTGAACCGACACCGCTTTCCGCATTCCATTTTACCCGTATCTCCCTCTGCGTTTCAGTTGCGTTCTGAATCGACGAAGGATTATCTCGTCGAACGGCTGGAGCAACACCTACAGCGGCTGAGCCTCGGTGACGCAAGTCCGGCTACATTCCCTACCTCATCCTCGGCGATTCGTCCTGTACCGTCCAATACGACGTCTTCAGACGACACGCCGATGGATGTCTATTTCGAAAGTCAAAGATTAGATGTGTCCCTGCGACAAAAGTGTCACCCCGAGACGTCTCCACCTCCACCGCCTGTCCACGTACTCCGCAAGGGCCAGCTCTCTCACGACAAACTAAACTCATCGTTTTCGAACAACAAAGAAGTCACCGTACCGGTGATCGTGATCACGTCCGTCGGTGCCGAGCAGGCAAAACCGTTCCAACCCTCTGCCCCTCGGTCGTTCAGAACACCCTTTGGTTCATCGAACGGTGTCACTTACAACCAATCCTCAAAATCCAAACCACCACCACCCGAAGATCCCTTTATATCACACGTCACTTACCCCTTGGACTACAACCTAACCTTCCGTATCCCGCCTTTCGCATCCACTGAGTCGAGTCCCGCTTGGTATGCCCCCGAGACGCCGACTCCGATGGGCTGTGGTCATTTTGGTGATTGCAGTGGAGATTTATGGGATATTATGCACCCCCCGCTCGTCACCCATGCGTTCACGTTGCCTCCCTTTGCGTTGCCGCCTTTGAACTCTAGACTCTTCGGTGACATGTCCGCTCCACTGGTGTCCTAATCACGGTGTGCAATTTGGCGGGTGCGCTTCGTCATACTTGGCCCTTAAACATGGGATTGATGTAAAATCGCTGTGCTAGTCCTTGCAGCTTATGTTTGTACATATGTATGACTTCCGAGTGTTCAATATCACGGTGGTCGCCTGCAGAGCACGGTGGGTCGATGAATTTAATCCCGGGACAGGAGCCATAACTGTCAGTGCATTGTCACTTTCGTGTCACACTAATAGTGCTATTTCACTTGAATGCTGTGAGCGTTTGGAGAAATAGGAAATCGAGGGAATTATGGTCATGAATGACTGTCACTTTGTAGGTTGGATAAGTTTGTTAAGCAACGCATCAGCTGGGTGGGATATGTAAGAATGATCTAAGAATCCACAAACTACAACTTGAATGCGTGTACCACCTCCAGTGAGAGAAAGACTTGGTCCAAATCATGAAGAATGGCATCTGATACTCGATCACCATTGGATAGATGGGGACTCGCGGCGGGGAGATGGGGAACAGAGAGAAGAACGCCTGGGCTGGGCAGAACAGAGTCGTGGATAGGACTATCGCTGCTGTCACGATGGGGCGCGGGACCGAGTGAGCAACCGAGGTCTCGGCAACGTCATCGGTCCTGCTACCAACATCCGTGACGACAGAAGACAGCGGTAAGTTGCCGAATGTGGGCTGTGAATCAGTTAGCTGTGTTGATGCCCGGAGCAGATTGGGAAGGAGGGAGGGAGGAAGCTAGAAAGTGTTCAAGAGTGGATACTATCTCCTTGGCTGAAGGCCGCTCCTGGACTTTCGACCAGCAACGTTCGATGAACTCCCAGTACTGATCATCCATTGAGCGAGATTTTGGCCGACTAGGTTTCTTGCTCTGGGATAAGAGCAACACAACAACAGCATCTTGTTGAATTTCCGAACATGGTTGTTTGCCGGAGAACACCTGTAGAAGGTTGAGAGTAGAGCTTGGATGTGTAGCTAGGGCGCTTGCCTCAAGAGCGAGATTCCCAAAGGTATATATATCGCTTTTAGTCGTCCGTTGGGGTGTATCTTCCTTAATTTGCTCGGGCCACCTCAGGGTGCCAACACGCATAGTGGACCCCCTAAGGTAAGATAAGACTTCTGGTATTTCTGCGTAACCAAAGTCGGTAAGGCACGCGTTGTTATTCGCGTCGAGGAGCACGTTATTCTATCACATAAGTACTCAGCCAAAGAAGAGACCTAGCTTCCTGGCTGACGTACACAGGTGAGATAGCCATGTATCAGAGGAAACGAGTGTACTGTCCAGACACTGTTTATGCAAGCTTCGCGAAATAGTTTATACACTTACGATAAAGCAGGCCATGGGCAATATCCAGTAGCTGAGACAAGGGTCAGAAGGTGGCAGGTGACCACAAACCAAACTAACGTACCAGTTGGAGGCGGCGGGAATCCGTAAGCTGACCATCATGTTCCACTAGGAAATCTTGAAGAGTTCTGTTTGGCATCCACGAAGACACCAAAGCTGCGCGATCACGCCGATCAAACCCATACACAATACCCAAAAATGGAACGATGTTCTTGTGGTCAAGTCCCTTCCACATCCCGACCATCTGAATACAAATTAGTCTGAGTTTTGGGGTCAATCCCAGAGAGGGGTACCTTGGCGCATTTCTCGCTTCCAGTTCCCTCGCGTTTGTCCACTGTAATTTTGAACAGAAATACCTTCACCGCAACCTGGTCAAGGTAAGGGAGACGCAACGTCGCAGTAAAGAGACTCTGACCTCCTTAGTACCCGAATTGCTGTCGTGTTTGCACCTATATACATTGGCCAAGCTTCCATTCTTAATTGGGTGGCCATCCAGTTTAACGACACTCCCAGTGAGATCCAGTGGACGTCCGAGGGCGATAAGCGATGGGCATGACTCCTTACCGGTTACAGTTGAGGTGAATAGCCCAGGTGAGAGTGACTCCGAAGCCTCGCTGATAGGGGTTGGAGTCAATAGAAAGTGTTGGAGAGTGGATACTATGTCATTGGCTGAAGGCCGCTCCTGAATTTCCGACCAGCAACGTTCGATGAATTCCCAGTGCCGATCATCCACTGGGCGAGATTTTGGCCGACAAGGCTTCCGGCCCTCGGCCACGTGTAATACGACAGCTGCGTCTTTTTGAACTTCCGACCACGGCAGTTGACCGGAGAACACCTGTAGAAGACTGAGAGCAGAGCTGGGGTTTGTAACTAGAGCACTTTCCTGAAAAGCGAGGTTTCCGAAAGAATATATGTCGCTTTTAGTCATGGGTTGGGGTATATCTTCCTTAATTTGTTCAGGCGCGGCCCACCTCACGGCGCCAGCTCGCCAGCTGGACCACTGAAGGTAAGCCAAGGCTTCTGGTATCTCTCCTATCAAGGAGGCGTAACCGAAGTCGGTAAGCCGCGCGTTGTCATTTTCGTCGAGCAGCACATTATTCTATCCCATGCTCAGCAAAAGAAAAGTGAACTGGTTTCCCGCCTAACGCACGCAGTTGAGATCACCATGTATGATGGGGAACGAGTGTACTGTCCAGGTACCGTTTATGCAAGCCTCGTGGGATCGGTGATAGACTCACGATAGTGTAGTCCATTGGCGATATCCAGTAGCTGGTGTATAGGATGCCGAAGTTCAGAAGGTGGTGAGCCAACAACCTGAACTAACGCACCAGCTGGAGCCGGCGGGCTGTCGTAAGCCTGACATCATGCTTCGCTAGGAAATCATGAAGAGTTCCGTTGGGCATCCACAAAGACACCAGGGATGTGGCTCCAATTCGACCAAATCCGTACGTGACACCTAAGAACGGAACAATGTTCTTGTGGTCGAGCCTCCTCCAAATTCCGAGCTCTCGACGGATCATCTAAACACAATTCAGTCCCACGTCTGGTGGTCAACCAAAAGGTGTCTATACCTTGACGGTTCCGTCGTTTCCATTTCCACCTTGTTCGTTCGCTGTGAAATTGAACCGAAATGCCTTTACCGCAACCTGCCAGTGAATCGAGGTAAGGGAGACGCAATGCCGCACTGCAGGAACCCAGACCTCCTTAGTACTCGAATCACTGCGGTGTTTGCACCTATATACATCGCCAAAGCTTCCGCCCCCGCTGTGCTGGTCATTCAATTTGATGATACTGCCAGTGAGATCTGGTACTACAGGGTCGGGGGCGATGGCAGGCGATGGACCCAATCCCTCACTGATCATACTGGTCAATTGCCCATGCAGTGAGAGAGAACGATAACGGCATACGAGACAGACATTTCGATCTTCGCTTTCTATAATCGGATGCGTAGTAGATGAGGCTTTGAAGCTTGAGGCCGAGCCGCCGAAGGTTAACGTCTAGCTTGCGTTCAGATCTCAGACGCTCAGCGCTGAACTGGTAAGCGCTTAAGCACAGCAAACTGGTGAAGAGTCACCTGCCTTGAACACGAACCTCCTTTTGATCATAGTTGATATCATGTCAATGTTTGCACTACACTGCCAGTACTTTGAACTTGAACTAGCGTCCAGCAATGGACGGGGCAAGTCATCTTCCTGATGCTGATAGTAGGGACAGTGTCCCCTGGATCCCAATGCCATGCCACTCACCTTCTGTTCGTCATGATCGTATACATGTGTCCATGTGTCGTAACAGATGAAATAATTACTATTAACAGGTATCGACGTAAGTAAGTACTGGGTAACGTGTGGTTCTCTTGGGGGATATTCTAGAATGAAAACCATGCACGAACAGATATTCTCCTGCGCAGGAAAACTCAAGAACATGGGAAATATAAAGTCAGAGCTAACGAGGCCCTCACACTTGACCCCTATGCCGCTTTCTTTTTCTCAGCCTAGGCGCTCCTCTTTTCCTCATTCGCCCGTTCCTCAGCTTCAGTCCACTCCGAGTTAGATTGCATGGAGCCAGAGGGACGTTCTTCAGAAGGGATGTTAGCAGGGGGTGGATTGGTTGTGGATGAACCAGCAATCGGCACAGACCCTAAGGGTTCTGCTTGCGATGACGAGAGACCTGCCTCCTTAGTTGGTGAACCTGATTTAAGTGGATAAGAGCCAGCATCATTAGTCACGGCTGGAGTGCAATGGGTGGGGAGAGGATGTTCCATACCTGTGGGCAGATGAGATTCCAGCGGTTCACGAGACTCGTGATCGCAACGCTGCAACTCCCCAACATTCTCCCCCAACCCGCCACTCCCCACCCCCGCCTTCCGCATCACAGCAACCACATTGTCGAGTTGTCGGCGGAGCTGCTTGTTCTGCTCTTGCAACTGCAAGATAAAACATTGAAGATCCGCCTCGTCAGCGGCTGGGGATGCATGGGAGTCGTGGTGATGCGGTGCATGTCCAGCATTCTGCGAGGCATTCGCATCCTCAAGTTGTCGGCGGAGCTGCTCGAGCTGCTCTTCCAACTGCGTGATGCGTTGACGATCTGCGTCGCCAGCGGGAGGAGAGGCAGGTTTGATACCATCGCATTGGGGGCCGTGGCGATGTGGTGGATTTGCAGCGTCCTGCGAGTCTGTGGCCTTACTCGTTGGATGTCTCCGGGCATTGTCCCTCTTCTTTGCATTCTTTGCCTGTTCCTCAGCCGTGATCACCACGCGCGACTTCTTCTTCCAAGGACGGAATTTCTCGCGGTTCCCCCATGGTTCAAAACCGAAATGATCCACGCATTTCGCATACCCATACATGTCGTCCAACCTGTCGTCGCCCGTGGTAGATTGCACAAAGCGCGAAGTGCGCCCTGCGGGAGCGGCGTTGGAAGTGGTGGATGGGCCGGCTTGGGAATTAGATGGACCAGCGTTGGATGTAGAACCTGATTGCTCTGGCTGCAATGAGGGATCTGCCTCCACAGTTGACAAGCCTAATAGTGCGAGGAAGAAAAAGTGTTATCAATCACGGCTGCAATTCAGTACACGTGGAGAGAGGGCCGTACGCGTGGGCGCCTGAGGTTCTTGAAATTTGTGAGATTTGTGATGTCTCTTCTTCTTCTTGCGTCGTTCCCGCCTTCCCACTAAGGCAATCTAAGTGAATGATTTGAGAGTTAGACGATGATCTGGCGAATCGAATGAGAAACGTTACGTTGTTTGGGGCAGCAGCTGCCACGTCAATTAACGGAGTGCGAACACGGGAATTCCAGAAACGGCGGCCTTGGCTAGGCTGGAGGTCGATGACTTGCTGAGGAGGTGACGAGGGGCGGTGTGTGCGTATTAGGCCATTCCAGAAACGTTGAACACGCATTGCAAGAGGTTCCGCGGGGGAACCAGCAGGAGAGGGTGGTGTGATCGGATGACGGGCTTGGGTGGCATTTGGCTACAGGCGTGCATTAGAGCGCAAAGGCGACTGGACATACGTGCGCTGCTCACATTCAAGAAGTTGAATTCACCTTGCCGCTGGCTATTCGATGGATTGGGAAAAGCCGGGCGCTAAAGTAGATGACTGTTAGAAGGGCTATGCAAAACATTCGAGGACAACGCACGTCTAGGAATGAGTCGAATGTAGCACGTGCCTTCAGCTGTGACAGGACAGTGAGGTCAATGGCGTTGGAAGATACGGGAACACAGTAATCACCTCATTCTCCCACCCCGGGACCTGCCACGTTGATACTTTTTTGTCGTACCCCCCGGATGCCACGAATTGACCAGAAGGAGAAAAAGCAACTGCACGCATGCAGGATTCATGCTTAAGTGGCTGTCCTATGGGATCACCAGAGTATGCACTCCAGAAACGGACAGTTTTATCGGATGATGCGCTGACGAGTGTCGCGCCATCAGGGGAGAGTGAAATGGAGATCACCCCTCGGTTGTCCAATTTGTAAATGATTCTCCGGTTTCGGAGTGCCAACATCGGACTGTTTGATCGTCGGATGCTGAGAAGAGCTGCGTCCCGTCGAGTGACCAGAGAACACAGCGGATTAGGCGTGCATGACCTTTGATTGGACCGAGGATGAGTTCGCCACTCTCGACGTCATACACTTGAATGACGTAGATTCCGCCGTCGTCTTTGTGTTCATTAACGGCGCAAGCAAGCTTCTTCCCGTTTGGAGAGAAGCAGACTGAGAGCACAGAACTCCCCGTCTCGATTGAATGCTTGGTATGTCCCCTTTCCTTCATATCTCTAATCACGATCTTGCCATCCCAATCGCCACTGGCTGCCAATTGATCATCCGGTGACAAGGCGATGGACAAGATATCCCCTGTGTGACCTTCCCATTTTTCAAGGCGCTCGTGAGTCTCCACGTCCCACACCGTGATTATATTATCTTCGCCACCACTCAGTATTCTCCCCCCGTTTCTCGTGACAGCAAGACCCTGGACCCAGCCTTCGTGCTCCATCGTCGTCCCTTCTTGCTCGCCATTCTTCGCATCCCATACCCGGACCGTCTTGTCGTCCGAGCAGGAAATGACTCGGTTCCCATCAGGGAGGTATGCTATCTTGTTGATTTCGCTGTCGTGCCCTGATATCGTCGTTAGAGGCTCGGCTGTCACGGAAGAATTTCGTGACCTGTTCGACATGGTTGCGAGGGAAAACAGTGATAGTGGGAGTCAGAACTGGAAACGTGTACAAGTGCGTGCGGCTGGTGAGGATGGCTCGACTAAATTCGTTGCTAAATACGCACGATGCGCGCTTCCACAGGCCTCTACTTCCAGTGTAAACCAGTGTTGATATGTTGCACACGAGGCCAGTCTAAGTGACTTGGTGATATCGGCATTTCCCACATAGCACCGCTTGGAACGTGAAGAAGGCCAATGCAAGCCCTAAGTTGCTTCCCCTGCAATTTGTTGACTTATGAATGTCAGACGCATCAACAATGGGAGTGGGTCATTGATGACCGTTAGGACTCGGAGGTGCTTTGAGTAAACGGGGTAAGCACACTGTTCAGATTCCGCCGTGTTTAGTGTTGCTATACAGCTGGGAGCTCAAGCACTCATGGCTCGCAGCGAAACTGTTCGAGCTCGTGCAGCCCATTTGAATAACGACAGGATATTACTCAGACATGCGTTGTGTTCGCGATCTCTAAGGTGGATGCACTTCCCGTTTCCTCGCACACGCCGCACTCAGGTCTATATCCTGATTTGCATGGTGGCCATGATCCAAATAAGCCTCACTGCTTTTCCATATCCCTACCAAAATGCGATGCCAAGTCTCGTTAAACCACGTCCTGCGGCAATGCATATACTCGCCGGATAAGAACTACGGGTTATGATTCCAAGTCGTGAGCATACTATAAGTGTACTATCCTGCACTCACTCCTTTCTCCATCAACCAAACCAGTTTCCCCCGTTTTTTACTCGATGTTGTGTTTCCGTCGCATGTCGGCCCGGGTGCCGTTCACACCCTGCACTCGATTCGGAGGCCTTCAGGGTTCGAACGTTCAATGGTGGCTCTGTTCTGGCTGTAAAACTTTAAAGGATCAGTGGCAGAGTGGTTGAACTCGTTACATACCCCTGTCCAACCGGAATCCAAAGGCATACCGAAACCGGAACTTGGTGCTAAACCTGCCCATGGAAGTTCCGCTGCTATTTCGCAGCTGCCAGTGAGCTAGCGTAGTCTGTAGACAGTCAAAGCGACAGCCGCCACCGTCACCCACACGAGCCCAAGTCACCATCCTCCACCGATCAGTGTCATTTAAACCTCCTGTACAGACGCGGACCCGATGATCAGATGCAGCTTCGGATCAAGGGTCACGGAAAAGAGTTGAGGCTGCGAGGGCTGACGGTGGGAAAAATTCAACAACCTGCTTCCTCCCAACACGTCTAACTCGCTGGCTCGTTTCCGAGTAGTCCATAGAGGCTGTCGCTGAAAATACTTGCGAACATCCCTCCGAGTGCGTTCGCATTTAAAAAAAATCGTTTCGTGTTCTTGCATGATCGTATCGCTGTCGGTCACGCTGCCATTCAGAGGGTATATTAAGTGGAGCTCAGTTCTTGTTCTCTTTCATGAGTGGATGGGGCGTTGATGACTTCAGTATCGTTCCTAGTGGTTTATATAAACGGGGGGCATCCTCGTGAAGACGGTCAGAAACGACTCTCTACCGGTATGACCTGAGCCCGAATCATATCATTCTCACTCGTACGAACGCCCCTCACCGTCCTCGGTGTGACCGTTCCTCGCTTTTTCGTCGCGCACGAAGTCCAGTCGCATCCCTTAATAAATGTAATGATTGTGATGTAATTTTGTCGGAGGTTGGTACAGGCAGCGAAGGACCAGGCCGGTCGCTTGTGGCTGCCCGATGGTTGCTCGATGGCAAGGATTGATGAACGCTCAAGTGACAAGCGCTTAACATTTATATTTAACCCTTAGCTCACAAATTTATGCTGCAGTGGTCACTGAGCAAGTACTACTCGGTACCTTTTAGATGGAGACTTGGAGCTGACTAATACAATAACGTATATTCCTTGTTAATAAGACCACAAGACCGCCACTTAGTAGAACACCGTGACTGCTACTACTAAGGAGCGTACAAACGACTCTGGCAGGTGCATCCGCTACGCTCGAGACGTCTGATTCTATGGACTGTAAATACGGCGTTTTAGGAGGTTACGTTCCTTCATTCATCGAGCATCTCGAGGAGGGGAGGGCGAGACTAGGGGTTGGATCGGGTCCAGAGGCGAGCGAGGGGATGGTTATAGATAACGCTGACAGAAACGAAGCCGCCGAGAATGCTCTGGCGGTCCCAGACACACCTTCTCTCCCTTTGGACATCTACCGAACAAACTGCTTCCTTCCGTGCTCTTTCGGTGTACTCCCGATGGAGGCCTGATTTGGTGGCTGCGTGCGTACCGACGAAGAGTGTTTGGGAGGCCCTACCTCACCCTTGGCTATTCGTCCTGTACCGTCCAAGATGACTTCTTCAGACGACACGCCGATGGATGTCTATTTCGAAAGTCAAAGATTAGATGCGTCCCTGCGACAAAAGTGTCACCCCGGGACGTCTCCACCCCCACCGCCTGTCCACGTGCTCCGCACGGGCCAGCTCTCGCACGACAAACCGAACTCATCGTTTTCAAACAACAAAGAAGTACCCCCTAGACTATAACCTAACTTTCCGTATCCCGTCTTTTTCATCCACTGAGTCGAGTCCCGCTTGGTATACCCCCGAGATGCCTACTCCGATGGGCTGTGATCATTTTGGTGATTGCAGTGGAGATTTGTGGGATATTCTGCATCCCCCGCTGGTCGCTCGCCCGTTCATGTTGCCTCCTTTTGAGTTGCCGCCTTTGAACTCTGGACGGTTCGGCGGCATATCCGTTCTACCGACGCCCTAACTACGCTGTAAAGTGTTATCGGCTGCGCTTCGTCGACGCCAGGTTTATCACTGGATTACCGTAAAATCTCTGTGCTGGTTCTTGCGGCTTATATTTGCACGTATGTATGTTTTCCGAATGTGGAGAAGAAACTACATTCATTTGTGAATGAGATTCTGGGGTTTCTAGATGTAACATTAGGAGAAACGCCTACCCTAAAAGCTGAGAACACGAGGCGTCGTTGGTTATCAACATTGTGCATAGATTATTGGCTTCAGAAAGGGAGAAGCAATACAGGTATACATCGACTCTCGGCTAACAACTTGTACTGTTCAACAATGGAGAGGTTCCCTTTTAAACCTCATAACAGCCTTGGTAAGTCATTGTTGGACCTTCTGACGGTTCAAAAAGGTTGTCACTAGTGACAACTATCCTGAGAAGCCACTTGCACTGAACCCAGTGGTGGCTACATCTTCAGATGGCGCTTCATACCCAAGTGCACTTCTCGGACATGTCTGACGAGAATTGCGCGTCTTAATATTTCTTTGCACCAGCCACACACGATATGCAGGTCAGAACCCATATCTATGATGCCATGAGAAACGAGATGCTGCAGAAGAGTCGCCGTGGTGAGTTGTCCTCCGCAGATTGATCCGTCATTCGCATACCATCCGCACGTGTAGAGCTGTTTCTCGGCAAGTGAAGGTTCCAGGAAAGGAGAAGCCAAGGGTGGGGCCCAACACACGTCAGGAACCACACTTATGATCCTATGGGAGATGAAATGCTGTGGAAGAGTCGCGCTGGTGATCGGTTCTCCGCAGGTCGGCCCATCATTTATACGCCATCCACACGTGTAAAGCTGTATCTCGGTAGATGAGGAAGGTACCTGGCGTGGCGGAACCAAGAGAGGCGCCTGCATACTCTGCCCACCCTGTCAGATGTATTAATAAAATGCTAGAAATGAAGATGGCCTGTTATGCGTACTAAATGAGGAGACTCGAGGGGGACAACGCTGCCGTGATGAGCATTCGGAACGATGGGCAGGTAAGTATGACTTTGGTCCGGCCCATAATGCCCAATCTGCAAGACCTTTTCAGCCGAAGGACACGTGGACAGAGGAAAGGTCTTTACGTGGCGAGGCTCGAGTACCACCTCCTGTTGGGCAAGCGTGCCTTCCAATCTCACTGGAGAGGAAATCCTCTTGGCGTCAAGAGGAGGCGATGAAGGGTGACTCGCAGCGGATAGGTAGGGACCAGAAAACGCGTCACCTTGACTGGGAAGCAAAGAGTCTTGGATAGGACCGTCGCTGCAACCGTAACGGGCCGTGGGGACCGAGTGAGAAATTGAAGTGTCGCCAACATCATTGGTATTATCATCAACGCCCGTGACGATAAAAGACAATGACGAGCCGCTGGATGTGGGCTGCGAAGCAGTCAGCTCTGCTGATGATCTGAGAGAATCGCCAAGAGATTGGGAAAGTGGGGGGGAGGCTCGAAAGTGCTGAAGAGCGGACACTATATCTTCGGCTGAAGGCCGTTCCTGGACCTCCAACCAGCAACATTCGATGAATTGCCAATACTGATCATCCATTGGGCGGGATTGTGGACGACCAGGCTTCTTGCCCTGGGTCAGGAGTCGAAAGACAGCGGCATCTCGTGGAATTTCCGACCATGGTCGTTTGCCGGAGAACACCTGCAGAAGGCTGAGAACAGATCCGAAGATTGTAGCTAAGAAGCTTGCCTCAAGAGCAATACATCCAAAAGAATATACATCGCTTTTGATCGTCCATTGCGGTATCTCTTCCGGATCTTCAAGGAAATGTTCAGGTGCGGCCCACCTCAGGGTGCCAGGTCGCATAGTCGACATATGAAGGTAAGACAAGGCTTCTGGTATTTCTCCTACCAGGGAGGCGAACCCAAAATCGGTAAGACGCGCGTTGTCATTGACGTCCAGGAGCACGTTATTCTATCAGATACTCAGTCAAAGAGAGTTAGATTGTTTCCCACCCGACGTACACTGCTGAGATCACCGTGTATGATGGGGAACGAGTGTACTATCCAGGTACCGTTTATGCAAGCTTCGCACAATAGCTTATAAACTTACGATAGAGCAGTCCACTGGCAATATCCAGTAGCTGGTACGCATGATGCTGGAGGTTAGAAAATGGAAAGTCAACAACCTGAACTAACGCACCAGCTGGAGCCGGTGGGCTGTTGTAAGCCTGGCATCATGTTTCGCCAGGTAATCATGAAGGGTTCCGTTGGGCATCCACAAAGACACTAAAGATGAGGTTCCAACTCGACCAAATCCATACGTGATACCTAAGAATGGAACGATGTTCTTGTGGTCAAGCCTCCTCCAAATTCCGAGCTCTCGACGGATCATCTAGATACAAATCAGTCTACGTCTGACGGTCAATCAAACAGTGCACAAGCCTTGACGGATCTGCCATCACTTCCATTTCCATCTTGTTCGTTCACTGTGAAATTGAACCGAAATGACTTTACCGCAACCTGCCAATGACTCGGGGTAAGGAAGATGCAATATCGCACTGCAAGGACACAGACCTCCTGAGTACCCGAACTACTGTGGTGTTTGCACCTATATACATCACCAAAGCTTCCGCCCTCGCTGTACTGGTCATTCAATTTGATGATAGTGCCAGTGAGATCTGGTACAGGGTAGAGGGCGACAAGCGATGGGCCTAACTCCGAGTCATCGATCATACTAGTTGAAGTCAATTGCCCATGCAGTGAGAGAGAACTACTATGAAGACATACGAGACAGACATTCTGATCTTCGCTTTCTGTAATCGTAGTACGAAACGATGGGGGTTCGAATGTTCAGATCTTGGCAAACATTGAGCTCTACAGCTTGAAGCACAGGAGCCTCTCGAATCTGGGGAGGTCGCCCGCCGCCCTAGCACGTGCTGTTCATCACTGCTTAAGCGCGTACGAGTTATTCGAAGAAGGTTTCAGCGCTTCAACATCATGGTGTTCGCTGCCTGCTGAGCCTAGTGTGGGTTGATGAGACCTCCACATACTAGTATTTGGATATAGAAGAGACCCGCTCAGGCTGGAACCGCGTCCATATGTAGCGACGACGTTTGATAGAATTTCATTACTAAGTGACACTGCGTGTCACAACACTATACTCACGCATGGTCACGTTCTTATCGACCATCGGTTCCTTACTTTCTACTGATTGTTATTCTTCCGACGTTTACCCGTACCCTACAAGTAGCGGGCTGACTAGGACTCTTGTTATTCCTTAATGTTCTTTTTACCCACAATTAAGACTTTAACCACGTCTGCTATTGTCCTAAGTCACTAGTCACTCTTCTATTGTGTCACGAAGTCTACCACGGTAGCCAAGTGTCACACCATACTTGGAGCTGACTAATACAAATTGACATACAATTATGATCCTGAAGAAGCCAACCACTCAAAGAATACAACTAATTATTTTGAAAAACATACAGACGACCCTGGCGGACGCATCCGTACCATGCTCGAGACTTCTGCTTCTATGGACTGTAAATACGACGTTTTAGGAGGTTACGTTCCTTCATTCATCGAGCATCTCAAGGAGGTGAGGGCGAGGCTAGGGGTTGGGGCGTGTCCAGAGGCGAGCGAGGAGGAGATGGGTATGGATAAAGCTAACGGAGACGAAACCGCCGAGAATGCTCCGGCGTCCCCAGACACAATTCCCCCAGACACACTTTCTCTCTCCCATTGGACATCTACCGAACAAACTGCCTTCTTCCGTGCTCTTTCGGTGTACTCCCGATGGAGGCCAGATTTGGTGGCTGCGTGCGTACCGACGAAGAGTGTGTGGGAGGTAGGGTTGTATTTGGAGGCTTTGGAGCAGGGTGCTGCAAGGTTGGCTATGGAGGAGGAGGAAGATAGGGACGATGACAGAGCAGATGAAGACAGTCGGAGAAGACCGCGAGAGATGGCTGAGAGGAACGGAAAGGGCAAGATAAAAGAGCAGGATGATGGAAACCGAGACATGGACACCGATATGGATGGGTCTCTCTCATCTAGCTCCAGTTCTTGTTCAGACTCTGACATGGACGAAGACACACGCGACCTCGACCCCTACAATTCGTATGAACCAGCACACGAAGTCAGCCAAGCCTGGATTGACGCAGAGGAAGTCATGGCTTCCTGGGTCATCCACGAGGACTATCTTGCATCTCTCGGCAAACACGCGGGCAACGACGTAGATGGAGGAGAATTGGAGGGAGTGGAACCCAAGCCACCGAAACGGAAGCGCGGGAGGCCGCGTGGGTCTGGGAAGGGACCCGGACGACGAAGACCCCCTGCCGATGGAAAGGTTGAAGCAGATTCGCGTTCCCAGTCTACGCCTCCTTTAATTCAGCATTCACAGACACCCGAAGGTACGCATAACTTGTCGACTGGTCTAGGGTCCTCGTCCAGCTCGCGCAAACGCACGCTCGACTCGTCCGATTCACCGACGCGTAAACGTTCGAAGCTGGAGCTCGAACGTGAGACATTGATGGGTCGTCTGGAAGATGTACATCTGTTGGCTCTAGATGGAATATTGAGGGAAGATGAGGAGGCGATGAGAGACAGGGATGGGAGCAGAGAGGGGTCTGTTGTAGAGGTGAGGACGTGTGTGGCTAAGCACCGAAATAAAGGGGAGCTTGGACCCGGTGACGTGGTGGGAGTAGGTGCAGCCGACGAGAGGCAGGTGTATCAGGAGAACGGGGAGGGAACAGGGGGGTGCCCGTCGAATGCAATGATTGACCCAGTGTTGCTTGCCTTGTCTGGAGGTGGGTCTCATCTCTATCATATAGGTTTAGGGGGACGCTGACAATGTGTCGTTTAAATTGTTTGATTTCATTTTGTAGTGACGAGCGGAAGTGTTCCGACTGTCCCTCCTGCGTCGACACCCGACCTGCCAGCTGACCCATCCAAGCCCGCTCTTCTTGCTACCACGTCTTCACAGCCCTTCCCTTCGCACCAATTCCCTTCAACGCTTTCCCAACTCGGTGCGCCCAACATGTTGACATGTCCCAACACCTCCAATGTAGTTATACCGAACCCGAACCCAAACCCGGACCCCGACCCGGCGCTACTGTCACCTCGCTCGCGCCGCCGCCTCCAGAAGCGACTATACATGCGCCGACGAAGGGCGCTGCTACACGGGGACAACGCAGGATCCGAGAGCGTTCTAGCCACAACCGACAAAAGCAAGGCTATGAACATGGAGAAGCTCAAACCCGGGAAGAAAGCCAAGACGGAGCAATGCAACATGTCTGCTGTATCCACGTCCGTTCCAGGCTCTGAGGCACCTTCTGACGTCGAGTCCGAGGCGGCGAAAGAAATCTCGAAAAAAGCGAAGGGGGGCTTGACGCTTCCGTACAAACTCAGAGCAGAGTTTGCAGCGCTGGGAGTTGACGCAGCGTACCTCCGTGCCCAGGGTATGGATTTGTTGCATTTGGGGGCATTGGGGAGGTTGATGGGGTGAGTTCCGATTGGTTTGTGTCGGTTCCCTTGTGGGTTGTAATTATGCTACGGACGCTTAGGTTGTACGCTTCCCTCGAATATGGCGAGAACGGCGAGCAAGAGGCAGACGAAGCTGTGCCAGTCCAATCGATCGACGCCAAACTGATACAACACCTGCAAACTGCGATGATATCGTTTGTGACGGATGTTGCGCACAGGGCTATTGTGTGGAAGGAGAGGGAACTGAGATTGAAAAAACGCAGTCGGGCATGGAGGCATGGCGAACAGGTGGGGTCCACACCTTCGTGGAGGGCTGACTTTGGTGGGGCATACTTATGTTCGCACCTTCTTTGCATTCATCGTGCAAATGAGATGCGTATGTATGGTATGCCTTCGTCTGTTGACTCTCATTTCTCTCGTTTCAGTACTAGTGATATGAGGCTAATAACCACGTTTTGTAGATCGCTCCAAGTGCCATCGAACATGCTGTCAATGTCATCGGTGCATGTCATCACAGCCACAAGCAGTATTTCAGGTCGCTGTTGTTGTTCTACGGAATCTCTGATCACGACGACACCAAGTCACGGAACACCCCCACCAAGTACAGAACGGCATCGCCGCTCGCCGCCCCCTCCCTCCCTGCACATACTTCGGATGATGACCACCCTACAGGCGGACCCGTGGATCCCGAGGCGGGAGCGGAAGATGCTTATATCGCACCTTCTCCCGCACCTTCAGTCCCGCATCGGGAGATTTACACCCCGCTCATCCGCCCACCATCCACATGGGGAATCAATCCTCTCAATTGCTTATCGCGGACATACACGCGGGAGGTAACGAGAACGCAAAGGGGGGGAAGTCAGGATTCAGAGGAGGAATTAATATCGGTTGAGACAGATGAAGAGGAGTTGGAGGCAGAGCTGAGGGAGGAAGATGAGCTGGACAAACGGGATATGGAGATGGCAGGAAAGCATGAACAATGTTTATGGGACGCTATTGCTACTGGGATGGACGACTCGGACTCGGATATCTAATGCTCGAGTTATCTGGTACTACTACTAGTAAATAATAGGTTGACAATGATGAGAAGTAATCATCACATTAGGTAAGCTACCAACTTCGAATTCAGCCAATCCAGTTTTTCAAGTCGGACTCGACGAGTGATTACAGTGCTACAGTGAGTGCCTGCTTCCAAGTAACTTCTCAAGGTCTCACTCCTACGCCAAGCAAGCACTCAGCCCACGGATTATGCCTCTTCCTTACGACCTCTGCGCACGCGTACAAAATGCCTTCCGCGCGCGACACCGTCACATAGCTGTCGAGCACTCTACACAGAACCTCGCCATCCTCTCAATCCTCCTCCGCGCTGGCTTTCTTAGCAATCTTACTAGGGGTACAATTGCTTCTCCATCACCGTCTGACTTCCTCCGCGTCGGCGAGGCGCAACGCCGCATTTGGGCGGAACTAAAATACCGAGACGACCGAGCTGTGCTCTCGGACATGAGCCTCATCAGCATGCCTAGTCGTCGCGTGTTCATGGACGTCGGAGAGATAAGAAGAATCTGCAGCGGAAGGAGGGCTCAGACCATCAAGCCATTGGGACTGGGCGAGATTGCTGTCGTGAAGACGAAGAGTAGAGAACATGAATGGTTGGAGGCACGGGAGGCACTGATGTTGGGCTTGGACGGGGAGGTCATTTGCAGAGCACGATGATTGCCTTTCTTGTTTCTTGGACCTGGACGTTTACGGCCTGAGGGTTCACCATGTTGGGTAGACCAGTGCAACTCGACACACTGGTTGGCGGCGCATTGAGACAATTAATAACAACTCCAATAACTGGTATCAACCGCTATAGTAGAGGCCTCGCCTACAAGCTAGGCTGAAAGCCGATTGACCTGTCAAAGTAAAACTTCTACCGCGATCATATAATTGGAGTGATCAAGGGTCCGTGCGTTGGGTGAGAGTTCGGGATGGAACAAATAATATTACATAATTAATTAGAGAGGTTATCGGCTATGTACGGTTGACTTTTTGGTTCGACTTGCAACTTTTTGTGTTTCTCATTTCTCCAGCTTGACGAGTCTTGTCCACGTCGTTGTCGTCGTCGTCTTCGTCGCCCTACCCGTTGATCTTAACGTAAGTAGCGTCCATCTTGCACGCCGTTGTTCCCCGCATCGTCGATCATAATATTGAAGTGGGACTGCGGCCAGTGCCCCTTCTTTTTCCTATCACTTGACTGGTGCATTGACCTGGATATCATTTTGTTCAGGGCGTGGGTTGTGATCTCGTCAATCTTGGTCTTGTCCTTAAAACCTTTACCCAAGTTTTACCTCTATCTATAAAGCACAGCACAATCTTCTCCCTCTCATCCCCTCCATATCTGCTTTTTTGTGCGTGTTTTTTCTTCTTCTTTCGTCGTCTTCCCCCCTCCGACCCACACTCGTTTGTCACAATTTTGGGAAGCGTTGAAAAAGTTGGCTGAAAAATTGCACTTTTTACACTCGCTTTCCCCATTCTCGTTGCATATCATCTTCCTCCGAATCACACAGATCCACACGCTCTCTACCTATCCCTCTTATTTTTGAGGTCATTGCTTCTCTAACTTTATTCTTTGTCTTTTTTTATTATCATTCGTTGAAACTTCTATCAACGACGTTTCCGCCGTTGCCAATTACCCCCCTCCATTTCAATTACACGCAATCGGATTCCCTCACCACCACTGTCCCTACAATCGACACACCGAAACAATGGACGACCCCCAAACAGCTTTTCCAAACAACTATCCTTCTTACGGTTTTGATCTCGACATGATGAAGGTGAGCCTAGTCATCCGTTCTCACCAGCCAATCGCGTCACGCCACCACTGTGGTCCTCAATCGAACGCTTTTGATCTGAATATGTTGCCCAGAGGTCCATGGATACCGTCGGCGGCCCAGATGCCAAAAAAGCCCGTTGGTCCCCTACCTCTTTCAACGGTACCAACGGACTGTCCACTTCTGCCAACTCTGGAGCGAGTAACAATGCTTCCACGCGCGACGCGTTCGCGAACTACGGCTACGGCCCCCAAGCGTCTATTTCCCAATCTTTTCAACCGAGCTCCTCCCCTGCGTTCACACCTAACGCGTTGTATTCGACCCCGTCATTAACCATCAATACAGGCGTTAATGGACAGGGTATGCAAATGAGCGCACAGATGAGCCCCCATATGGGGGGTGGATTCACACAACAGCAGCAACATGGGGGACCGCACGCACAGATGAACGGTGGGAATGCTTATGGTGGTGCTGGGGGATTCGGGTATGGCATGTTGGGGATGGGCCTTCCAAGCGTGGGGATGTTGGGCGGATTCCCATATGGGAGTCAGTCGGGAAACTTTGGACAGGTGCGTGCTTGTTCCCTTCGTAGATTGGGATTGCGGCAGTCGAAGCATGTGGTCTCGTCTCTTTCATATACTTATCTCTGACCTACAGAACTTTTCACAACAACGTCTTCCTTCACTGAATGTCAATATACCACCAACACCCGGAGCCTACTCTCCTGCCGCTCTCTCCGCCGTCATGGCTGGCACTCCAAACGGAACTGCACGTACTGTATATGTCGGCAATCTCCCTGCAACAGCCTCCGTTGACGAGCTCCTCAACCTCGTCCACTTTGGACCTCTCGAATCCATCCGAGTACTCCCTGAGAAATCATGCGTCTTCCTATCCTTCCTCGAGGGTCAAACAGCTGCTTCATTCCACGCTGATGCTACGATTAAAAAGCTCTCCCTACATGGCCAAGAGCTCAAGATTGGCTGGGGAAAACCTTCTCCGGTTCCTGCGCAAGTGCAACTTACGATTCAGCAGAGTAACGCGAGTAGGAATGTTTATTTGGGAGCACTTGATGAAGGGATGACTGAGGAGATGTTAAGGGATGAGTTGAGTCGGTTCGGCTTGATTGATCAGGTGAAGATTGTGAGGGATAAGAACATTGGGTTTGTGCACTTTTTGAGTATCTCCGTTGCTACCAAGGTATGTGTTCGCGGCTATACGAGTTTCTTTGACCCGTCATTTTGTTGGCATGGCTGACGATGTGGCGACGTTTCTGAAGGTGGTCAATACCCTGCCTACGGAGCCAGCTTGGGCGGGAAGACGCGTCGGCTACGGCAAAGATCGTTGCGCATACATCCCCAAGTCTCAACAAGCCGCTGCTCAAGCCGCCCAAGCCGCTGCCGCTCAATCGCTCGTCGCCCAATCCGCGACTCTTTCACCTAACGCCGGGAGTCCCTTCGGAGGATCCAACCCGTTTGGGGGTCCGTTCTCACCGTACTCACCATTTTCTACCGATGGTATGGGCATGGCCGCCGGTGCAGGTGTTGGCATGCAAGGGTTGAACAGGACCGTTTACTTGGGGAACATTCACCCAGAGACAACGACGGAAGATTTGTGTAATGCCATCAGGGGAGGTGTGTTGCAGAGTGTAAGGTACATGCAGGATAAGCATATCGCTGTGAGTAGCTTTTTCCGTATTTTCCCCCCATGTCCGTTATCCATGTTTCTCACGTGTCGCAACGCATATGTTCACAGTTCGTCACATTTGTCGATCCAGCCGCCGCTTTCACGTTCTTCCAGGTGTCCTCGTACCAAGGTCTAACGCTCAACAACCGTCGGCTCAAGATCGGTTGGGGAAAGAATTCGGGTCCCCTTCCACCTTCACTAGCGTTGGCAGTACACTCCGGCGCGACGCGGAACGTGTATGTGGGCAACATTGAGGACTTCGAGTTGTTCAGCGATGACAAACTCAAGAGGGACTTTGGAGAGTTTGGAGATATCGAACTGGTTAACTTCTTGAAGGAGAAGTAAGTCGTCCCTTTTTTTTTACCCGTGTCCAACAGTGCCTGAACACGGGCTCGTGTCTGTGTCCTACAGGAACTGCGCCTTTGTTAATTTCACCAACGTCTCTAACGCTATCAAAGCCATCGATGGTGTCAAGAACAAGCCAGACTATGCTAACCTGCGCATAGCCCATGGTAAAGACCGATGTGCTAACCCGCCCCGGTCGGGACCCCAGGGAGGCTCTTCAAGGCGGACGGCGAGTGGAAACGGCGGTGGTGCAGGTGTAGGTGCAAGCGAAGGTGCTGAAGATGGAGAGGAGGACGCCGCCGATATTGTAGACGGTATAGGCGAAGAGAACGATGATGGTGGACCTGGTCCCGAAGGTCCGGAGATGCGTATCGATGGCGCGAACGAGCATGACGGTGTTAACAACACCAACTAATCTTATCAGGGTGTCGCTGACTTGCTGGTCTCTCTCCGGATATAATGTGCTTTCCTCCTTGATACCCCTCTCTCCTCTCTGTGCATATGCGTCGCCCCTCGATCTCTCGCCTTTTCCTCCCTCCCGTTCTAATTGCAAAACATCCGAAAGCCTGTAAAGACGTCTTTACGAATCAAGTGGATGGAATGGGTATGGCTCCGGATTTTCGGTCTCCACCTCATACCTTGTGGACATTGCTCGCGCCCGGACCCCAATATTGATTGGTGCAAGTTTGTCAGTGGTCAAAGAGGTGTGCGTAGAGATGCGAAATACCTTTGGGCTATTGGTTGACTCTTTCTTTATTCACTTGTCTTTCGCGAGGGTCTATAATTACGTTTTTACATTCTTTTACTTTATTCACCTTTGTTGTCTTCCTATGTCATTGCATTTCTTTTCATTCTTATTTTCTATTTGACACATCCTTTGTGTTTTGTCCAAAGTGTGTCCCCACCAGCGTACCCCGCAATTCGACCTTCGCTTCAACGTTAACCTAGCTTCCGTACTTATGCCTCTCATTATCGCTGTCGCGACAATCGGCCCCGGCTTTCTTGTCCTCGATGCTCGTTCTCTCTGCTCTTAGTGGACTGTACATACAACTCTGGCATATATGTTACCCCGGTCGACTGCTCTCCGTCTACATACTCACCTACCACAATATCAATCGGTACATATACACCTCTTTTTGAACAAATGAGCTAATCGAGCCTATTGACTGCGCGTGTCCAACGCGAACCCGCGAAGTAGAGGTTGCTGCCTGTAACTTCTTCCTGTTTTCCCCTTGATACCGCCAACATACCCAAGTTTTTTTTTGTTTTTCAAATTTTTTCGGTTCCAAATCCGAGTCTCCTTCGAGGAAGTCACCAGGGTGAGTCCAAGGTGTCGTTGGACTCGTTGGTAAGCCCAATTGTATCTAGCTGCGACTTACACCCCAAATTTTACCATCTAGTCGACGGGCTCGTGCTAAGTTTCATTAACCAATGGCCTAGTACTTACCAGGTTTTCCGCCAAAAAGCGTACCACGCTCGGCTCGTGGTCATATATGTCCGCTTCCGCACTATCGCTTCATTGTACGTTCATTATCAGTGTCGCACATTGTTTATCCGAGTCATGATGTCACTAGACAGGTTTCGCCGAAGACTGTCAAGCAATATTTGCCCAAGGTGCATACGGCAACCCAGACATGAGGCCTCATGAAGAAGTCAAAGGACCCATCAATACTCATCTCCAGTTATCCCCGACACCCCAAGTAAGCCAATCTTCTAAATGATATTAGGTTCCACTTCTTGATTCAGCTTAGCGCGTCAGGTTCTCGTTACGTTAGTGACAAGCCGTGGGTTGATCTCGGCTGTTTTTTTTTTTTAGTTTCTGGCGCCCATAGATGACGATAACGCCTTGATTGATTTAGGCCCTCTGCCATGATCCATCCAGGGTGTCAGTTTGCTAGGAATGGCTTGAAGGGTCTTTTTCCTTTACCCTGGATTGCGCCGTGTTAAAAAGGTGTAGACTCATTGAGTCCGCATGTATCTCCCGACCACTTGGATACCCTCGAACTGGTCTGGATTTCATACTTCCCGTCCCATCGTCCAGCTGGTTATTTATTAGCCTCCGTCGCTCGTTGTTCACTCTCCATTTCTTGCCTCGTAATGATTATTGACAAGTCAAGTTTCATCGTGGACCGGTGCACGCCTCGAGACAAATACACTCGCTCACAAGTTTCGTTCCCGAGATCCGTACGCACTAGTGTGGACGACTTTCTTTTGGATTCTCCGGTGAGTCGGTTTGTTGCATTTTTCAGGGAGTTGACCAATTGACATTATCTGGATGCTTCAAGCTAGGCACACTCTTCAGCCAAGGCGGCGAGTTTTTTGCTAGACCTCGCTCTCGCTCTTATGCCTATGCGCTGCCCAAATTACCTGACTGTACCTGGAGCACCAGCACCCTGCCATCTCCATTACTCTTGGCAGACCCAGAGATCGATCAAAAACCATTTCAAGAGCGCAAAGACAACTTGGCGAGCTGGAAAGAGCTTGCGTATCCCACCCTTCTCTCCACAACGGACCTAGATAGTGCTCTTCACGAAGTCGAGTTCGACCCATCATGTTTAGATGCACTGGACGAGCAGCTCCTTCGCTCCCCCACGGAGTGCTTCTCTGACATGTGTTGGGCTGCTGCTGTCGAGGATGATGTGGCAGTACCAGTTTTGCACACACCAAAACCGCGGTCAGGCCCGCGTTCGAGAAAGTGCGATTACGGAGCAGTTTTAGGTGGTACCAGGGTCGTGGGTCGCCCTAGAGAGGGACAGGACCGAGTTTATCTCAACAGGATTAAACCACCTCGAGAAGCGGTAAGTTATTTCTCTGCCTTGGCGGTCCCTTCCAGGGACGACGGGTAAGTTGAGGACCTAATGTATTGATTAAATTTTGAAGCCCTCGCAAGGCCTTCTCCCTTCCTCGCCTGCATCGCCCGTTACGTCGTCGACGTTCTCAAAACATTACTCCGTCTTCGCTGCTTCGGAACAACACCTTCTCTACAATAATCCCAACGAGTCCGTTCATTATTTCCCTGTTCCGTCCGATCAAAGTATGCGGCGACGTCGGAAGAAACGCGACGTCCCCCCTGTTCCGCCTTTACCATCATACGAGCATACACATCCCCAGAAACAACCCCCCACATGTAAACCGAACTGCACGCTTCGCATCATCTCGGACGCATACTCGACGCTAACGGGGCGTCGAAGGGGAAAATCTGGCATATAGACTACGGCTATTAATGAATCTGGTCATTCTGCTGGACGCAGTTTTTTTTTTTTGGATATTTTATCTTGGCTCTAGCTACCATACACACACTCATTCCTGCACTATACCCTCTCTAACTCACTCCGTTCCCTAATTTCCTGGGACTCTGTACAGCTGAATGTATGTACAGTGCTCTGTTGTACATGTGTGTTTACGTGCCCGTGCAATACAAAAAAAATACACATGCTCGCTCCTGAGGCTCGTGGCATCAGATTTGACACATTTCGAGAACCTGTACGCTGCATAGGTTTGTAACGTTAGCCAATCAAGCTTCGCGGCTGACATGTAGTGGCCGCACAAGTACGCGCCGTACCAAATTTAAACCAAAACCAGCTATTGACAAGCCAACTATTCCCGCATGTCAAGTCAATTGCCTTTGCGACTAGAGACAGTTCGTTCCTTTCGTATCATAGGAAACCACCAAACGTGTGGCGTCGAGGAATGTCAATACATAGTGATGTACATTGTCAACCGCGATTCGCCACCAAGTTCCTGACCAGACCATGCACTCCAAGCTCACGTTCGAGCTGTGTAACGAGGTCGCCAGCAGGCAAGAATTAGCATACTCACGTACTCGATGCCCCAAAAACCGTGGCACACACACACCTCGAACTTCACCCGCGAGTCTTCTTGACCAGCCGAGGAGTTAAACAGAGAGTCGATTTCCTCAAGCGAGACGTTTGCTGTCTCGGGAACAATGTGGCTGGACCAAAGGTACCCCGCGAAGCAGGCACATGCGAAGGTTAGGAACGCGGCACTGGTTATCGGGTTGAAGGCGGACTTATGAGTATGAATGCCCACGCCCGGCACACAGGAGACGCGGGAAGAAGTCAGGGGACGTACGCTGGAGAGATCTCCATCATTGGTGGGGTGATGAGGCCAATGATAACTTGAGAAATGAAGAAAGAGAGAGTGATCTCAGCATCATTCCATCTTGCAACCATTCCATGGCGACGAGAAAGGAAGGGAATGAACGTACAGTTATTGATCCAGTTCGAAGCTGTGGACAGCGAGACGCCTTTACTCCGCATGGAAAGAGGGAATACTTCGCTAGGAAGGATCCATCCGATAGGACCGTAACTCATGCCGTAGGCTGCGGTGAACGTATAGACACATCTATAACTCGCCATTTAGAGGGACAGAATGCCCATGTGCGGTGAACGTGGGATTGGACGTACGTCACTGCCAGCCATGCAGCGGCGGAATGGGAAGGCCAATCGTTTTCGAACTGCCGGATCTGGGTCGTCGCGTCAACGTTGACCCGGAGAAGGGCAGAACACGAACTCCGGCAACGTACCAGTATAGCGATGAGAAAATGCGAAATGGCCATGACAGCACTGCCACCTAGGATGCGATTATCTAGGCGGTTTATTCTATCGGTCAACGCACTACATACCCTTCAAAAGAGGCTTGCGGCCTGCAAATAATAAGTCCGAGGCTCGTCGCCCGGTATGAATGACGCACCCCATTTGTCTAAATATAATATTGCTGGTATGACGGCAATGGCCTGTATTATCCCAATGCCACCAGAGACGAGCAGCGTCACCTCGTTACCATCCACACCAATGTTTCTTACGAGGGTAGGTCCGTAATACAGCAAGGCATTGATCCCGCTCCACTCTGCCGACAGGTGAATATCCTGCATATGTCCACAAGTGAGTAAACCGACGACTACGCACGTTGAAAGAACATCATCATGACTCCGATGAGGGTTCGGTCACGGTACTTGAAATGGAAAAGCTTTGTCCAGTCGTGGATGCCTCCGCTTCCCTTAGTACCTGTACCCCGTTGGACTAGTGCAGTGTCGGCTCGCATTTCCAGAAGCTCAAGCTAAGGAGATTTTGTTAAATCAAATCACTAGAGCCATATGCCGAGATACCTGAATCAGAGGGTCGTGGGCAGCTTCTTCGGGTGTCCGAAGGCGAAGTTTCGCAAGAGAGCGCATTGCGTCGTCCAATCGACCCCGTAACACTAGTAATCGCGGTGATGGTGGGAGAAAAAAACATCCCAGACAAAGGGATGTACCAGGAATGAACTGGAGTGCAAGGGGAATTCTCCATGATGCAGAGCTGCCAACTACATCGCCGCTCGATGAAGTTTCTCAGCCAGGTGCTACATATCGTACTCACTGTTACGAGTGAGGAACCCTATCCAAAATCCGAAGACGACTCCAAGGACGATCGCAAGTTGCTCCAGAGCGATGAGTGATCCTCGTAATTCGGGAGGACTGATTTCGGCCATGTAAAGGGGAGCTAACATGCTTCTACGGGTTGAATTCTGTGGCGATGAATAAGTCATTGAGGAGTTCACCTGAGTGCTCCAACGCCAAATCCTCCAATGGCCCTTCCAATAATTAAATCGTTGAGACTACGAGCACCTGCTTGCAAGCCAGAGCCAATGCAAAATATAACTAGTGCAGTTGTATGAGCGATGAGGGAAACGTCTGCTGCCTGTACGTGAATCATACCTGAAGCTAAGAATATAGAATGACGTCTAGAATACTTGTCTGCCAATATGCCAGATGATAGAGCTCCGAATAAGGCCCCTAGCTCCAATACCGCAGCTGGGTAATCATAGATTCATATGATGTGCTCCAGGTCGGCATCAGGGAACGTACTCATCAAGCCCTTTTCCCAAGGACTTATTGGCCACCGAGCAAGGAATTCCTTCATGACGAGGACATTTGCGATGACACCTTGATCGTAGCCAAAGGACAAGCCGCCTATAGATGCAAATATCGCACAACCAGTAGCGTAACGATTGCGAAAGAGACCAGTAATCCCACCGGGTCCATAAGAGTACGTGTACGAATGCCCGTCAGCACCAACGGTCAGAGAGCCTCCATGTGGTGTCTCGAGCACGACTCCGCCGTGTTGTCTTCCCAGCAAGGGGTCAGATGCTAAGCTTGGCTCCGCATCGACGCGTTCTTCAGCGAGACCTGTGTCCGACGCAAGAGCTTCGTAGCTGCCGCCTGCCGGGGTCTAAAGACGCTGCATTAGTGGACCTCGGATGCTGACAGGATTTCAAAAGGCTGTTCTAACCATGATAACACTGACTGCTTCTGTTGTTTCAGTGCAATGCGTATGTCGGGTGTCAGCTTTCGTCGAAAATGTGTCCGTTGGCCTTGACTTGGTTTGTGCAGCCTGGTAAGTATGATGACTCAGCAGACAGCAACCGTTATCACTGAAACTTTCAAACCAAGGCTCCCTGACCAGCCGATTGTTGTGTCCGACTTTGCTCGGACCTGACTGACACTTGCTGCGCAACTAAGCAGGGGCGCCCCGTCTACGATTTCTGGATGTTACGACCAGTAGTAGTGGCATTACGATTCAGTCTGGCGAATGCATACCCGATACTATGGACGTCATGGGATTACCACAACCTCCACTCGATCGCCCACAAGGATACAAAAGAAACCGACCACTACAAATGTTCTCCACAAACCCTCGCTTTGACCAAGCTTGCTTGTTCGTCCACACGGGCCCCGCTCTCCTCACAAGTTCTTCCTTCGTATTTCTGTCTATCGAGTCTGCGACCTCGTCGCCACTCACTTCATTGTAGTTATCGCTGATCCTCGACGGACAACCCTCGACTTCTCCCAACACCACGGTCTTTTGTTTATCATCTTTGCATCATGTTACTTCAGTACCCTGTCCATGACTCTCAGCTCCTACGCTTTCCTCCTAAACCCCGTCGATCACTTCGCGAACGTTGCCACGTCTCGTTCACCGTGCAGACGACACCATTCATCGAGTCCGCCGAGACCCAGGCACGGATCTATCAGACCCTTGAACCTCACAAGAACAACCTCCCCCGCAGAAGCATGCTGGTCCGAGCACCGACGACGATTTCGAAGCCGCTGCGTTGCGTACATACGAGAACAAGGAGTTCAGCCACCTCGTGTAGGTCATGTTAGGACCCGTCCATGCTAACGTCACACTGCGACGTGAAACTACTGGTGGTTGCACCCAGCGGTCGAACCGTGGATGCCATATCCATCACTGTTTGTTATCTGGCGTTCGCATCAGGCAAGCCAGCTGCAACTGTGTTGCAATATATCAACGGAGCAGAAGATTTTGATGCAGTCTGGAAGGGCGGCACGCTTGGGTTGGACGGTATGGACTTTGTGGATAAGGTCGTGAGGGGTATGCACTGGTATGTAGTATCGTTATTCAAGCTCAATCGTAATGCAAGGGCAGCTAGCTAGGCTGGCTTCATGAATCCTTGTGATTGAGAGTGAAAATGGGACCTATTGATCGGTGACTAGTGTCCGTTTGAACGGACGGGCTCCAGCACTCGGATCTGGGGTCGACTACGGTACCAAATATTCCAGACAGTCCTAAGAACACTAGATCTGGAAGTACCCACAGCTGTGGGTTCAGATCGTTTGGCCTGACATCTGAGATCGATCGATCAGGGATTGTGTCGTATGGAAGACTGTCAGTGAATGATCGTAGAAGAAATACGGGAGTGACCTGAGTTCGGCGAAATGTCAGATCAATATTGGTGTATAGTACGGGCCCATCAAGGGTATCATATATCACGGGGGTGGTTAATTAACGTCTCCCGACCAGTACCACGGCGTTCTTATATTGAACATATCGACTGTCATATGGTATATTAGGGGAAACTACCTCGGGTCCCTCTGCTATGATAGTGTCTATCTCAAATGTCCAGTAGGCGATGTCGGAATTTGTTTCCGTTTAGTAAGGAAGGGCTGACGAAAAACATCTGAATGCTTACATTCAGCCTCCATTGAGTGACCACCTGTGTGACTTGACTTTCGCCCGTTGCCCGTTGAAACGCCCCTGTGTCTTCGCCAGCTGCACCCGCTGATCGGATGAATTTAGCCCAAGGCCATTTGACGGCGCTAACCGAAGCTGGGACGCACCGAGCTACAACATTCCAGCTGCTATCTGAGTGATGGCCTGTTCTAATTGGTAAGGGTTGAGAGTATCATGTTATAGTTTTCTGCAATAATCAGTATCAACAGCAGAGACATTACCTTGCATCCTTACCTTCTGATGGAGGCCGATCTGACCAAATCCGCTGACAGTAACGTTCAATTCATGAAGTCGTCCAACGTAGTACCAACCGCTGAGGTGTTCAAGAGAAAACCACACTACGCGTTTACTGTTGTGCCATCACGACAACTCCGGTCGAAGGATATTCCAACGACGGGATGTCATAAAGGGTGCTGTCAGTCAGCCCATTGGCAGACAGTCCAGACAGAGTGGGCAACATTGGGAGCATAGAAGTGATAAGAGCCCCACTCGAAGCTGCCAATGCCAACAGAAGGAGGCCAGGTCGATATCGACTGAATGATAATTGTCATTGCGTCGTGGAACGGTTGAAACTGCATGCCGCGACTTTAGTTTGCTGCCACAAACCATTGATTGTGGCACCGATCCCGCTCCATGCCCCACACGTATCATGTACAGTTATGAGTTTCTGTTGTTTGACTAGGGCGGCGGACACCGCCAGGCGTTGCGTGATGAGAACTAAAGGAGCAGTGTGTATCTTTCTGATATAGTTGTAGTTTATGCCACGTTGCGGTGTAAAATGCTTGCAGGAAGGTAGTTAATCCTAGGTGATGATGGTACTGTCTGCTGGAACAGTGACTCGGTACTCGGGATCACCAAACAGCATCGCGACCAGGACAACATGGATGATGACGAGAAATACACGGAGAGAATAACACCAATGCCACAGGGTATTTCTCCCTTTGTGAAATGTGCGATGTTCGTGTCGAAGATCTCGGATATCTTCATGGACTTGGAGCAAAGCTATGAGAAATGAGCGAGCATTAATTATGATGATCCCGCGCCAAGAACGAGCTGCCCACCTTACCTGGCAGGGTCCCCATGCCGCGGCGTTGACTCTCCATTCGGGGGAGGGGTAGTCTTCGTGAGAAAGAAGTTTTCTTCATAGGATGAGCCCAACCCCTGCATCCTACGACGGCTTGATGAGAAAGATGCTGGAGCGGACGACATCCCTCAGGGAACTGGATGGGGAAGGGTAAATAACTTCACCAACCGAACACTATAAATCGCATCCCCCTTCCCGCACAGCACCGAGAAGCTTGGTGCTACAAAGTCTCCATCAGCCGGGAATATTCGTCTGTTCCGTTCCTAGGACACTTCTTGGCCACGCGAGCTCAAGTTGGTTCGTGCGGTGTGACCTAGTAGTATGCGCCGAAGCAACGTACCTGACAGGCGCTGCAGGGAATTTGTTCATTGCTCGATTTGAACTTTGAACAAAAAAGTCATGGAGTGCAGTGTTCATGGAGTGCAGTGTCTCTGATGCAGTCCTTGGGAAGCGGGGTGATACTTCAGAGTCTTCAGAGTCAGACCGTATATCGTCGGTCTTTGGTGTCGTATACATCGAGGTTGGACGTTCGATAGTGGTGTACGGGGCAGCTCCAGCGTTATGAGAGAAACCACTGCGTCTCATAGGGGGACCAGAAAGAACCATACTTACATAACATTGACACATTCATCTCTCTCTTTGACTGAAACTAACAAATCAAACATCCCCGAGCAGTCGATTATTTGATTATATGCTGTCTGACTTTGCTCAAATAGGTTGACACTCGCGATATATCCCAGGCCGTAGGTCTGCACGACGAAGCAGGGACGCCCCGCCTGGTCTCGCTAGATGTTACGACGGCAACTATACATTGCGATTCAGTCTGGCGAGGCGGGGATGACTCCGTCACACCGCGGATGATACCCTATACTATGGATATCATGGGATTACCACAACCTCCACTGGGTCGCCCGCAGGGATATAAAAGAATCATTTTCAAGTCCGACCACCACAAATGTTCTCCACAAACCACCGCTTTGACCAAGCTTGCTTGTTCGCCCACACAGACCCTGCTATTTATTGACTCTACTCACTAGTCATTCCTCCATATTTCTGTCTATTGAGTCTGCGACTCGACGCCACTCACTTCATTGTAGTTATCGTTGATCCTCGACGGACAACACTCGACTCCTCCCAACACCACAGTCTTTTCTTTATCATCCTTGCATCATGTTACTTCAGTACCCCGTCCGTGACTCTCAGTTCCTACGCTTTCCTCCCAAACCCCGTCGATCACTTCGCGAACGTTGCCATGTCTCGTTCACCGTGCAGACGACACCATTCAACGAGTCCGCCGAGACCCAGGCACGGATCTATCAGACCCTCGAACCTCGCAAGAACAACCTCCCCCGCAGAAGCAAGCTGGTCCGAGGACGGACTCCCCCGCCGTACCCAATAGCTCTCGAAGACGTATTCGACACCCCTGACGCTGGACCGTCGGATTACCTAACCGAGAAGAGTCACCTGGAAGAAATCGTTCACGGCTTATTCGTGGCATTCGCCGACGACGATTTCGAAGCCGCTGCGCTGCGTACATACGAGGGCAAGGAGTTCAGCCACATCGTGCAAGTCGTGTTAGGACCCGAGGGAGAGATGGTAGCCGGCAGGGACGAAGAAACGCTAAGGTATGGCATCGGTACGCAGAAGCTGCGCTTGTCGTGCCCTACAGAGGGCAGCGGGGACGGGCCTACGGTGTTGAGCTCCGACCAGCTCCTCGCGGCCCGTGACTTTCTGTCACTGGCAATGCCTTACACCAACTACAAGTTGCCGTCTATGCCAAAGTCACACTGCGACGTGAAACTACTGGTGGTTGCACCCAGCGGTCGAACCGTGGATGCCATATCCATCGTTGTTTGTTATCTGGCGTTCGCATCAGGCAAGCCGGCTGCAACTGTGTTGCAGTATATCAACGAAGTGGAAGATTTTGATGCAGTCTGGAAGGGCGACACGCTTGGGTTGGACGGTATGGACTTTGTGGAGAAGGTCGCGAGGTGTATGTAGTATTTTTGTTCAAGCTCGCAAGTGCAGCTAGGCTGGCTTCACGAATCCTGTGATTGAGAATGAAAATGGGACCTGTTGATCAGTACTTGAACGTTTGAAGGGACGGGCGTGCATATCCAGCATCTGGGTCTTGGCCAGGTCGACTACGGTGTCAAATATTCCTGACAGACTGACAGCCTTCTAGATCTGTAACGATCGAAAGTAATTATGGCTATGAGTTTCGGACCGTTTGGCCTGATATCTGAGATCAGGGATTTATCGTATGGAAGGCTGTCAATGAATGATAAGCGTAGAAGAAATAAAGGAGTGACAAGTTGAGTTTTGGCGAGTACTATATACTTGATGGTATGCTATGCATCAAGGGCACCATATATCAGGAGGGTGGTTAATTAACAGGTCGATCGTACCACCGGCGTTACATTTGAGGCGGATCGGGCCAATCCATCCGCTCGTCCGTGACTAGTATGGTCAATCATTCAGCTGATTTACAGGCATCCCACACCGTTACCATCTTGATCATACTTGTTACATGCACAAGTGCGTACTGTTCGTCTTCCAGTTGTACAAGGTAAAACTCAGACTAAAGTCAAGGATAAAGCATACTTGGTGCAAAAAAAGAGTGGCATACGGGATTATGTGTATACATAGATATGAGAGAATCATTAGCGTGATGGTGGCGTCATAAGTGTACTGTACAGGTGGGCCAGTCGTTTCTTATCACCACGACCCAGCGACTATGGCATGGACCAACCATTGCTGGGTGTGAAGGAAGTGGTATCCGAGGGCAGCGGACACCAAGAGCAGGATGAACGTAAGTAAAACTGCCTGTAATATCGTTTCAACGACAATGCCGCGAAGAAAGTGGTGGTAATTACCGTCGCAGCGAGACCCAAAATATCAGCTAGTCGGTCGATGGTAGCCTCTTTGAACCGACACACGGCGTCGTCGTATTTTTGGATAAGGTGCATGCGTATCTCTCGCATGGCGACTGTTTCATCGGATGGCTTTGGTTCTATCGGAGTCAGTGATGGCTAGGCGATGAATATTGATGAGTCCGCAATTTATGAGTGACCCACCGAACAGCTTTAGAACGCCACTCTTATCTGTGAGTACCCTGATAGCAAGCGGGGAGAGGTAATCAGGATTTGAAGAGTCGAACATCATGCAGCGAGTTGGGTCAATTGCCTGCATCGAGATGAGTATGCCAGAAAGGTGAGCACGTCGTCGCTACGGAAAGACCCACCGCACAGTTCTCGAGCCCCCATTTCGATTTTACACGACCGAGCGAAAGATGGCCAGAAGGCTCGAGTGGAAAGTCGCCTTTTATTGCTGCATGGCTCATGAGGAACTCGGTCTCGTCGCATCCTTCGCTCCATCCGACGTATAGATGGACCCGGACATGTCTGCACGACGAATAGTAGCTTCAAACTATGGAAATATGGAGGAGCAGGCCTACCCTGGAGGTGGGCCCTGCGGAAGCCCCTTGCCTTTCTTCCACATGTTATTTAGGTGCTCTTGAGGAGTTCGGAAAAAGACAGATGGTTTATCCATGGGTGTAGGGTCGTGTCTTGGGCGTGTGTGGTCTTGATGCTAGAGTATACTAGGAGGCAGGGAGGTTGTATGTTCAATAGTAGCCCTTTCTCGTGACCTTTCACGTCTTATGAGAGGCGCGTTCCCAGCCAAGGTACTTCGGCCCTCGATAATAGCCTTACGCATTCCTCGGGTAGGACCCTTCTTGTTCTTGGACACCGCGACAGCGCCCAAGAACAAGAAGAATTATGTACATCGTGACATCCAAGTAAGCTGGCAGACAGTGGCAGTGTAGCCTGCCTCCACATTGCACAAGTGCGAGACAAGCCCACCAGACGGAATAAAGCACAAGGTCACCAACGACGCTCAAATTTGTTGAATTAGGCCGGATTTTCGACAAGGACAGTCGGACAGTGGGTTTGAAATTCCTATACAAGTACAAGAGACGCGGTTGGACACGAGTCGGCGCACGACATCTTGACGCGATGGAACAAGAACAAGGAGCCAACTTATGTAAGCCCCCAACACCTTGTTCTTGACACTTCGTTCAGTACCAAATTCCACCATATGCACACGGGTAGATCAAGAAAATATCCACGATGTACACATCGATTATACAATCATAAAAGTCAGATCTGGTATAAATACACAGCGGGCTGGAGGTAATCATGGGTCGCCTGCGATTTTCAGCAAGAACTTTGATTCTGCATCTTGTTCTGCACCGGCCCTCACCATGGTGTCCCTTTTGTCACACGGGAACAGGTTTTCGACCACGCCGTCTTCATCTTCCATCGAAACTATAAGGTACAGCGTTGCCCTGGTTCGTACACCCAGTCAGTGGTGTGAGGGTGCAGATTCCTATCATGACTGACCGTGTGGCATCCAAGCCAAACGACTTGCATGCGCCGGCAATGACTTTGGCTACCTTGGTAGAGCTTTTGGCTGTAAATTTGGATTCCTGTTTTGATGCCCGGTGCGCAACACGGATCATGAGTCTGTGATGATCGCCCGGGTCACCCTGTGTTTCAGACTGCGACTGCGACTGCGTATGCGCTAGAGGGGCGTCATCATTGGTTCATTGGGAGATGGAGAGTGACATACTAAGTTGCGAGCTCCTTTCATAAATAGGGGGCGCGGTTCGAGGTTCATTGTCTCGTTTCTCTTGCTTTATCGGCTTAGCTACAATATTGTTAGATTATTTGACGTTCGGGGAACGCAACGAACTCACTCTCCGAGCGGGGGAGTCCAGGAGACTGCGATTCGGTGTGAGCGCAATAGTCAACTGGATCCCGCTCTTTTTTGATCTCTAATGATACTTGGTTAGTTGAAGCAAGAAACGAACGAAAGGTCTGAGCGTGTACTTAGTGGCTGTGGCGATTTCGGTTTCGGTGGTGAAGCGAGGGGTGGAATCGGAGACTTTATTCTGGAAGGTCGCTTCTCGGTGTCGCTAGCATGATCTTGTATCGGTTTCTCGACCTCAAGCTTGAGTAGTGTCTCCGGTGGTTTCCCAAAGCCCTCGCCCTCGTCTTCATCTTCGGATACTACTCGACGCCGACGTCGCAACTTAGGCAAAGGGACAGCGCTGACCTCCTCTTCCCAGGCCTCCTCGGGTTCTTCGTGGCTCTCATATTCAGGTGCGGCAGTGCCGCCATCCCCGTGGTCACCGTTGCTATCTTCCTCTTCTGTGGCTGTCGCTTTTATCGAGATACTTTGGCTGTCGTCATGTCCATGTTCAGGAGGGTTGCCATCGGGATTATCCTCATTGTTTTCCTGCGTTACGAGCTTCGTTTCAGCATTGGCAGGAGGCAGCGCAGCCTTCGTTGGTTCGGGCACAGCCTGCCGCTTTTCAGCCAGTCTTTCTGCTCGAAGTGATGAGTGGGTCACTAGAGGAAACACGCCGCTTACCTGTAGCCGATTGACCGCGACTCGGGAGGCCTCGAACCGCGACAGATATACACCCGATGTAGGGACTCATGTGTTCCCACACGGATTCGGAAATCCTTGCTGGGATACCATTGCAAAGGTTGACGCAAGATGAAGAAAACTCGATCTCGACGTTGCCGAAGCCGAATTCTTCCCTGGCCACTTCCTCCAAGGTCTAGGAATGATGAGAGGAGAGTCAAGAGAATATGAGCGACCGGAAAGAAGGGTCTCACCTTGAACTCTGCAGGTACGATAGTATACACACTGTCACTCCCCCAACTCAGGATCAAGAGTGGTGTTTTACGAGTTGGAGGAGTTGTAGTCCAATCCACGCAACTGTGTGCCATGTCGACTACGTTTAGCCGATAAGTGAGTGTTGATGGTGGTTGATCTCCGAAGTTGAGAGCAGATGGTAATACCTAAGCCTGCCGAGTTTTTGAGGAGGAGACAACGAGGCTGCCATGATCACTACCTTTGTAAATTGACGCGTTTCACGCGTTGGTCACGTGGGGGTGCCGTCAAAGTCTTGGCATCATTAACGCACACGGACGCTTGCAGAGTACTAGCTTTCAAGCTTTCAACATCAACCTCCAATTGTCTATCGATATGTCCCTCCTTAGGCTTACCTTGTACTGGGATAAGGATGGCGGACAAGTGAGCGAAGGGATGTGTCGCCCGTTTCTGCTCTGGGATCTACCCTCAAGAGTTTGAAAGAAGGCTTCACTCCATCCACACGCTCCCTGCGAACGTTCGCGCCACTGATCTATATCAGTCTTTCCCCTCAACTTCTTCCACCTTACCAACGTCCCCTCAAACAAATCAATGGCCTCGTTCAGCAGATTTTCTGTCAGTCAAACGACTCACACATACGTTTAACATGTTTCGTGCTTTACCTGGGTGGTGGGAGACGCGATTGAGAACAACAATCGATCCACCATATCTCCCCAACACCTATCAGCTTGACGACCTTCATCCACGAAAGGAAAGATGTGCCCTCAGACATTTTACCAACATCGTCAGACAAACGAATGGCCTCTGGGGTCACTCAGCAGACTTTCTGTCAGCCAAACGACTTGCGCACACATATGACATGTTTCACGGTGTACCTGGACAGTGGGAGGCGCGATTAATCAGCTATTGATCCACCATCTCTCCCCAGTACTTATCAGCTTGACGACCTTCATCCGGGAAAGGAAGGATATCCCCCTAGACACGGTCAGTTCATTCAGGCACCCTCCACCCGCTGTTTTCCCACCGGAGAGGAAGCTTGGCTGTTGCGGATTGGTGGGAACTGAACCTCACGTGGGCGTTCCGAACCCAAGCCCCAGTGCTCCCGGACAAAAAATAAGCTAACATCCACATTTGGCCTCAAGCGATGTAACAAATGCGGTCGTTAGCTTTCCGTCGACCTCGAAAGGGAGGTGGAAGGTAGAAGCAATTGCGTGTATGGTGCGTGAAATTTTAAGAGTGTATAAAGACGATTCCGTGAACTGGTGAGTCAACCGAGCAACCAGTACATCCAGCTTTTATTGTTCTAGCATCAGAGCATTGTTCTGTCCTAGCTCCGAATCTCTCCAGTACCACAGAGCAATAATCACATCCGAAATTTACCATGTACGCCGCCAAGTTCACTATGTTCTACGTCATCGCAGCCTTCGCTGCTCTTGGTGAGTCACATCTTTCATACCCCTACTGAAACTTCTGATATAGTTTTTCTTAGCCTCTGCGTCCCCTGTTCCCGTTGCCGCTCCAGAGGCTTCAGTAGACTTGTTTTTGCGTTCAGCAGAGCCTGGTGTGCTTGCTGTGAGTATCCTCCATATTCCTTTGGAGGGTTATCGACCTGACGTGTTTCATTCAGCGCGAACCCCTTGCCATGGCAGAGCCAGCACCAGAGGTAGACGTCGAGGAAAGAATTTGCCGATTCGGTTGCCTCTGAGGAGCACACCTTCTGCCTGGCTTGCCGTTCCCAATGCTTCCAGCTTCACTTCGCGTCACGTTGCGCGCTGTGTGCGTGGCTTGATGATAACAGCAACCTAATCGTCGCCTTTCCCTTGCCTTTTACCTTATCCGACGCTCATTCCGGAAAATAATCATTATTGTGCTACACGTTCTTTGGATATCCGTGTCTGTTTGTATCGAATTTTAGGATTTCGTGACTGTATTTCTTGTCATTAGATTGATGTATCTGTATTGATTGGTCAATTCATATGTTACTTTACACTGGAAAATTATCTTGGTAACTTTTATGAGAATCCCGAGGCTGGCCCTGTTAGCTTCTGAAGCATAATGCCATGGCCAGCTGAGACCTTTACATGTTATTTTTACATACCAGACCGCCGACAAGTAAAGTCGCGGTTACGTTGCACACAACCCCGACCATTACATGATCCTCGACCATACGACGTCCATGATGCAGTTGATGGACCGCTCAATCCTTATCCATGCAGGGTCCGGGCCGCCTGAGACGGGTCCTTCTATCTCTTGGTACGCGCCAATCAGGCCATATCAGGCTGCCACTGCGATACTTCCACCCCGACCCCACGTTCATCTTGCACCAGACGCCACCTCATGACGACAGAAGAGAGTCCATTGTTTGACGAGGCTCTGGTAGCTGGAGACAGTCCTGGCCGCGTTTTCACCAGTACACAAAAGAAATACATTCTCTTCGTCGTGTCCGTCGCTGGGCTTTTGCCAAGTACGTATTGCCAACGTTTACCATGAAATCCTCACCAACAGCCGTAACAGTGATCGTGTCTGCCACTTTCGTCCCAACCATTCCCCAGGTGTCTAAGGACCTCCAGTCGACGGATGCAGCTGTCAGGTTTGTTACGGTGTCTATGAGACCCGCTTCATCACTCATAGATCTCAACCCTAGCTTAGCCGTCAGCCTTTCGGTCTTCGCAACTGCGATTGGACCCCTCTGCTGGGCCTCATATTCCTCTGTTTGTGCGACAAGTCTGGTTGTCAGGCAGAAAGTGACTAACCGCTAGTGCGGGTGATTCAGATGGTCGTCGACTGATTTACCTTTTTTGGGACGCCTGTCTTTTGCATCGGAAGCTTGGGTGTTGCGACGTCCTCGTCGCTCTTTCCTTTCCTTTTCTGGAGGTTCATTCAGACCTTTGGTTGCGCAGGAGGACAAGCAATCGGCGCTGGCGTGATCGGGGATATATTTGAGCTAGAAGAACGTGGCACTGCGATTGGAATATTCTTCGGGGCAAGCATATTCACACATATGTACATGCCCGGACAACAACTGACATCTTCGTACTTCAGGTTGCTCTTCTGGGTCCCGCCTTGGCTCCTCTGGCGGGAGGTATGTTCGTGCAATTGAAGACGTGCCTAGCGAGGATCTGAACACTCATGTGCATCCAGGCACAGCTGCCAAGTATTCTTCGTGGCGACATATACATGTCGCGTTGGCTACTTGGGGAATTTTGCAGTATCTTCTGGTTTATTTCACCTTGCCGGAGACAAGCCACTCCCACCAAAAAGATCGGTCACACTCTCCTCCACACGAGCGACCTAGATTGGTGTGGATCAATCCATTCAGGTGCCTGGTTTCACTGCGAAGCCCGAATCTTTTTGCGATTGTAAGCTGCTCAGATCCGAGTCCACTTTGGTTTGGGGTGGTCGCCTGAGGTCGATTAATAGAATTTGCATGGCAGCTTCGCATTGCTCACTGACTTTGGTACTTCCCTTGCTGACTTATCTGAGAGCTCAGTCACTGACCCTTCATGTCAGTTCTGCTAGTACCTATTGCCCACACGATCGTGAGGCACTTCATTTCTTTCCCAATTCGATTATAACGAGTTCACGCAGGGTGCAAAATACCATATAACAAACGAAGCATTGATTGGTGCATGTATCCTTCCCAACGGCGTAGGTAACTTCAGTATGTGCCAATCGAGCTTGCTATGTTTGCACTGGACTTACATGACACAGTCGGCGCACTGCTCGCGGGTAGAGTATCAGATATCACGGTAGGACAGTGGCGGCAGAAGCGTCAGGGCGTATGGGTGCCTGAGGACAGACTACGAAAAACGTGGATCGGCGCTCTTGTGCTATGTCCCCTGGCGATTTTAGCCTCCGGTCTTCTAACGACTTTCGTCGATGGACCGATAGGGCTGGGACTGAACTTACTTTGTCTGTTCTCCAACGGGGCTGGAGTATGTCCCCGAATACTAACTGACGCGATATTTTTGCTGATCGATGAGCATCACGAATGACCAGGTCGACTTCGTGCTGAATCCGGTCATCTCATATTCCGTAGACTTGTCACAATCTCAGAGTGCTGAGCTCATGGCTGCCGGAAAGTAGGCATACATTCACGGTTTCTCTATTATCACTGATCCTGGGTCAGCGCCTTGCGGAGCTTCGTTGTTGCTCTGGGCTCGGCGGCTGTGGTACCTTCAATCCAACACATCGGAGTCGCGTGGACGAATGGAATAGCTGCTTTGCTTGTGTGGTCCACTTATGGGTGGGTTGCATCCTCTCAGATCCACTAGCTATCTGCATACTTACAGATTATACCACGAGACTGGTTGCATTGACGATCCGTTACGGGGACCGGATGAGAGCGGCATATGACCCTGGGTATACGAAGTATGCGACTGTGCCAGACCAGGACGAATATGAAGGGGTCATGACTACCAACTCTAGGCCCCTGAGCATCCGAAGCAGTGAGTAGACTAATTAACACATGTACAGTACGCCGGAATGGCGTTGTGCATACATGCTCACCACGTCCTGAACTGAAAGGCTGACGCGAAACTCACGCGCGTCTTCGTAACCTACATGCATACACCTACCAAGTCGTATAAACCGAACGCCAATCCGATTCCCAAGTGGCTTCTGTGAACATAATCAATATTGTGCTACTCGTTCATTGGATTTGAGATTTCGTGACCGTTGTATACGTTCCTTATCGTTTGATCGACCTAGTATCACGATGGATATTGGTCGATTCGTGTGCTATATTACAACTTGAATGCATGGTAACTTGGATGAAACTCATGAGAACCATCATGCAGGCCAGCTGAGACCTCAGGCCTCAGGTTGTGCCATGCCAGACCGCGGTCAAGTACGTAGTTCACCGTACTTGACCGCTCAAGTTCTCATGCACTGGCACATGACTCAGTCCGAGTCGCGACTATTACAAGATCCTCGTCCACATCCACGACTCGAACTTCCTTTCCATGTGGCATGAGGCGTATTATTCCGGCGACTCGTCCCCCAAAATACGTGACACATTCCGGGACCCGCTGGATTCGGGCCGCCTGACGCGAGCCTGAGTCCTTCTATAAGTTCTTGGTACGCGCTTCGGGCATCTCAGGCTGCCAGTGCGATACTTCCACCCCAAACCCACGTTTATCTTGCACCAGACGCCATCTCATGACGACAGAAGAGAGTCCATTGCTCGACGGGTCTCTGGTAGCTGGAGACAATCCTGGCCGCGTTTTCACCAGTACACAAAAGAAATACATTCTCTTCGTCGTATCCATCGCTGGGCTTCTGCCAAGTGGGTAGTACTTCCAGCTTCCACCATGAGATCCTCACCGACAGCCGGAAAAGTGTTCGTGTCTGGGACTTTTGTCCCGTCCATTCCGCAGGTGTCCAAGGACCTCCAATCGACGGACGCAGCTGTCAGGTTCGTTTCAGAGTCTATGGGATTTGCTTCGTCCCTCAGACCACAACCTTAGCTTAGCCGTCAGCCTTTCGGTCTTCGCAACTGCAATCGGATCCCTCTTCTGGGCATCATATTCCTCCGTCTGTGCGACAAGTCCGATCGTTAGGCAGAACACTGACTAACTAGTGCGAGTGATTCAGATGGTCGTCGACTGATCTACCTTCTTGGGATGCCTATCTTTTGTATCGGAAGCTTGGGTGTTGCGGTGTCCTCGTCACTCTTACCTCTTCTTCTATGGAGGTTTATTCAGGCTTTCGGTTGCTCAGGAGGACAAGCAATCGGCGCTGGCGTGATCGGGGATATATTTGAACTAGAAGAGCGTGGTACTGCCATTGGAATATTCTTTGGGGCGAGCAACTTCATACATACATGACCGGACAACAACTGACATCTTCGCACTTCAGGCTGTTCTTCTGGGTCCTGCCTTGGCTCCTCTGGCGGGAGGTACGTTTGTACAATTACCTGGTAGCGACGATCTGAACTCTTGTGCATCCAGGTACCGCTGCTCAGTATTTCTCGTGGCGACATATACACGTCATCTTGGCAGCTTGGGGTATTCTGCAGTATCTTCTTATCTATTTCAGCTTGCCGGAGACAAGTCACTCCCACCAGAAGGATCGATCACAGCCTACCCCACATAAACGTGCTAGATTGGTGTGGATCAATCCACTCAGGTGCTTGGGTTTACTCCGAAGCCCAAATCTTTTTGCGATTGTACGTTGCAGAGATCCAAGTCCGCTTTAGTTTGGAGTGTTCATCCTGAGGTCAATCGATAGACTTTGCATAGCAGCTTCGCGTTGCTTACAGATTTTGGTACTTCCCTCGTTGACTTATCTGAGAGATCAGTCACTGACCCTTTATCTCAGTCCTGCTGGTACCGATTGCTCATACGATCGTGAGGCGCTTCATCGCTTTCCCAATTCGATTATAACAAGTTCACGCAGGGTGCAAGGTATCATGTAACAAACGAAGCATTGATCGGCGCATGCTTCCTTCCCAACGGCGTAGGCAACTTCAGTACGTGCCAATCGAGCCTGCTATTTTTGCGCTGGGTTTACATATCATCACAGTCGGCGCACCGATCGCCGGTAGAATATCAGACATCACATCAAGACAGTGGCGGCAGAAGCGCCAGGGCGTGTGGGTTCCTGAGGACAGACTACGGAAAACGTGGATCGGCGCTCTCGTGCTGTGTCCTCTGTCGATCGCAACCTCCGGTCTTCTAACGACTTTCGTCGGTGGACCGATAGGACTTGGACTGAACTTGCTCTGTCTGTTCTCTAACGGGGCTGGTGTATGTCCTTGCACACCAACTGAGGCGATGCTTTTGCTAAGCATTACCATGGACTAGGTCGACTTCGTGCTGAATCCGATCAACTCATATACCATCGACTTGTCACAATCTCAGAGTGCTGAGCTCATGGCTGCCGGAAAGTAGGCATATACTCACGATCCCTCTGTTATCACTGACTCGGGATTCCTCAGCGCCTTCCGGAGCTTCGTGGTTGCTCTGGGCTCAGCGGTTGTGGTACCTTCAATCCAGTACATCGGAGTCGCATGGACGAATGGAATAGCTGCTTCGCTCGTGTGGTTCAGTTACGGGTGAGTTGTATTCTCTCGGATCCACCAACTATCTGCATGCTTAGGGAGTATACCACGAGGCTGGTCGCGTTAACGATCCGTTACGGAGATCGGATGAGAGCAGCATATGACATTGGGTATACGTCTATGCCAGACCGGGAATCGTAGATCGAAATACGAAGGGGTCAGGCCTGTGTTGCTCAACGATCACGGCTACCAACTAGAGATTTCTGGGCTCCTGGATGTGAACAAATTACACGTCTACAGTAGGAATTCATTACTCGTGACCTTGAGCTAAGGGTGCTCATGCAAAGGGGTTGATCACATATTGATGCACGTGTGCACAATACCATTTCCAACCCACATCGAGAGAACAGCTGCGATTTCACGCGACGTTGTTACAAACTCCTTTGAACTGGATACACCGTTTACCATCTGCCACGGTTCTCACTTACGCTTTGGACATCCTCGACTTTCCAGCTGTGTTTCTGTCAGTAATGCGAGAGGTCACGACGAGCTCCGGTCCGACACAGTCGTATACCCAACGTTGCCGCCCTCATCCGATCCCCGTGATGAATCGTCAACGCGACCAGTCTCGTCATATAATCCATAAGCATGCAGATAGCCAGTGGATCTGGGAGGATATGACTCATCCATAACTGAACCATACGAAGATAGCAGCTATTCCATTCGTTCATGCGACCCCGATATGCTGGATTGAAGGCACCACAACCGCCGAGCCAAGAGCAACAGCTTAGCTCCGGAGGGTGCTGAGGAGTGTAGGGTCAGTCATAAAAGAGGAACAAAAATATTAATGTACCTACGCTACTTTCGGGCAGCCGTGAGCTCAGCACGCTGAGATTGTGACAAATCCACGGTATACTATGAGTTAATCGGATTCAGCAGCACGACGTCGACCTGGACAATCATATCGGTCCATCGACAAAAGCCTGAGCCATAAGAAGACTGGAGGCCGCAATTGATAGGGCAAGCACCTCAAGTAACTCTTGCTAGTGTCACAAATTAACATACATATCGCCATTCGGACGCTCTGCGGCTCTGATCTGGGCCGAAATATCATCTCCCGAGTAAGCCGTGAGGCTGTTGTGCGTTGGGACCTCTGGAACACGCATACGCGTAGCGTAATATTTGATAGCCCCAACTGCGGAAGCAACAACTCTCTTGATTTCACCCGCCTTTGTATACCATGTCGCTCGACTTAGAGCGCACTCCGTTGCTAGAAAATCATGACGCACCCTTGGGCAACAACCTCCACGTCGGAGTCCGCGACCAGGGCTCTACCGAAGATGTCTACAGTCGCTTTAACGCTCGTCAAAGGCGTTCGATTCTCTTTCTCGTCGCGTTCGCTGGATTGATTACCAGTAGGACGTTTGATGTATTCCAAGCGTCAGATTGCTAAGATAGCATGCCTAGTGCTTGTCTGGAAATCGTTTGTCCCTTCAATACCACAGGTCGCTACAGACCTCAATTCAGACGAGGCTACGGTCAGGTTCGTTGCTTCCTTTGTTCGACATTGCGTAGCTTGACCTCTAGAGGGTAGCCTGGCGGTCAGCTTGTCCGTTCTCTCGTCCGCAACGAGCGCTGTTTTCTGGGCCGCTCAGTCGTCGGTGTGTGAGTGAAGCTCTGATTTTTTTTGAGACCAGTTTCCCTAACGTCCATTTACACCACTGCTAGATGGTAGGCGCATCATATTCTTGTGGGGAATCCCAGTTTTGTGCGTAGGAAGCATCGGTGTTGCGATGTGTACATCCGTCGCCTCTCTGTTCTTTTGGCGCGTTGTTCAGGCTGTTGGCTGTGCTGGTAGGCTCGCGCTTGCCTGTGGTATCGTCGGAGACACACACCCACTAGAAGAGCGTGGCGGAGCTATGGGATTGTTCTTTGGTGTACGTTTCTTGTGCATCCAATCCTCCGAGGGCATACCTAGAGTTGATATTGGTATTGATGAATGCAGATTGTATTGCTTGGCACAATCGCTGCTCCAACTATAGGAGGTACGTCGACCACATCTCTCAGCATTGTTATAACCCTTACACAGGATTATAGGCGCCTTCACGACGTATGCGTCCTGGCGGGACTTGCACTTGGTCATCGCTGCGTGGGGCTGCGTAGAATTTATCGTTATCTACTTGTCCCTTCCGGAGACTAGCCACTCTCATTCGGTTCATAACAAGGGTCAAGCACCTGCACGTCCGCGGTTCTTATTTGTGAACCCATTGACAAGTCTACGTCTACTGCGAAGCCCCAACCTGCTCCTTGCCGTACGTTATGCCTTGCTGTCATCTTCGGCGCAATTGATCGAGGATTTGGCTTTAGAACGTTGTAGCTGGAATTGGGATGGTCACGGAATTCAGTGAGTGTTGTTCAGACGTGTCGGACCTGCCCATAAACTGAGAGATCGTTGCTAGTCCTTCTGGTTCCCATTGCACATACACTCGTGAGCATGGATGACTTGGGTTTTTCCCCTCGCTCTAACTTCAATACAAGGGCAAGCAATACAACATTACGAGCGAAGCGGCCATCGGGGCCTGTTTCATTCCCCATAGCGTCGGAAGCTTCTGTAAGTCTAAACGCCACCTTTCAAGTTTGTGCGGGCATCTGAAAACGTTATAGTGGGTGCTCCTATGGCTGGACGACTCTCCGACGTGATGGTCCAAATGGGGCGGAGGCAGCGTGAGGGAAAGTGGGTCCCAGAAGATCGTCTGAGGGCGATCTACATCGGTGGATTAATCCTCGCTCCGCTGTCCCTTGTCGGTTTTGGTTTCGTCACGACCTATGTCGAGGGAACACTTGGTCTGGTGATAAGCTTGATACTGTTATTCATCAATGGCTTTGGAGTGAGCCATACTGCTCTCCGCTCAGCAACTATCAACTAATAATCGCACAGATTGACTTCGTCGTGAACCCAGTGAATGCTTACACTGTCGACCTCGTACATTCGCAAGGTGCGGAGGTTATGGCTGTTGGCGGGTGAGTGCTCATTTCTATTTCCGTTGACGTACAATTCATTCTATCATGTTATATTCCAGTGCTTTCAGATCAATCATAATGGCTACTGGCATAGCGCTAGTTCTGCCTTCCATACAACACTTTGGAGTGTTGACGACAAACATCTTTACGGCCTTCCTCATGCTTGCCGGTCAGGGGTGAGTAGAAGTTGCCTCTAACTGGGGCGCTGTGGTCTAACTCGGATGATTTGCCAGTCTTGTCTACCTGATCATCAAATTCGGTGATCGCATGCGGGCTTACATAGACGTTGGCTACACGACAGCCAACAACCTTTGATAGACATTACTGGAGCGTGATAGAGGATGGGTATGGATTGCTTCGAACCCCTATATCAGATGTAAATTGGTATCCCTTGCTAAACACAGGCCACTGTTCTTGGTTGGACTTGAACCCGGGCTTAAGACGTCGAACGTCCTCATCGGGATGACAGCCACGCCGTGACTGGTGGCATCACATGAACAACTGTCAGTCGCGTGGTTGCTGGCGAGTCTAGAGCGATCTTCAATTTCTCGGTGTCAGCTACCTCCTATCTTTTGTTCGGGGTAAATTATGCTATTCATGTCTTCCCACCAGAGCCCGACACTGGAGAACCACAGGGCACCATTCATAGGCTACTGGATCACACTGATATGTAGCACTGCTGAGGTGACCACTTACATTCTAGCTATACCTCGCAAGCTCTCTCATTGGCCAAAATGACTCCAAAATGAACATTACCAAAATGGGGTTTCACTCGACCGGGATTCGGCGAGGTTTTGCAGCCTGAGATCGCCCATCACTCCATGCATGGAAGGGTTTGAGCATTGTTGTCACTCTCGTAACTGAGAGTCTTGTTACCGCAATGGCTTTACTCAGTCCTGTTGCCGGTTCCGTCCCGAGTAAGATGGCTAGGTTGTCCCGTTATTACCGCCTCGACGAGCAACAACTCTCTTGACTTCCCCCATTTTCAATTCATGCACCATGTCCCTCGACTTAGAGCACACGACATTGCTATCCCATCACGATGCATGCCTGGACAACAGCAACAGCCAGGGTCTTGTAGAAGATATCTACTGCCGCTTTAACCCCCGTCAAAAGCGTTCGATCCTCTCGCTCGTTGCGTTCGCTGGACTGATTACCAGTAGGACGTTTGATGAATTTCGATCGTTAAATTGCTAAGATGGCATCTCCAGTGGTCGTTTGGAAATCGTTTGTCCCTTCAATGTCACAGGTCGCTGAAGACCTCGATTCAGATGAGGCTACCGTCAGGTTCGTTCACGACTTGGTTCCTTTGCTCAACAGTGCATAACTTAACCTCTTGCGGTAGCCTGGCGGTAAGTTTGTCCGTCTTTGCGACCGCAATGAGCGCCGTTTTCTGGGCTTCTCAGTCATCGGTGTGTGAGTAGATCTCAGTTTTTGTTGTTGCTAGTTATCAGGACGTCCAATTTACACCGTTTATAGACGGTAGGCGGCTCATGATCCTGTGGGGTATCCCGTTCTTCTGCGCGGGAAGCGTTGGTGTCGCGATGTCTACATCTATCGCCTCTTTGTTCTTTTGGCGGTGTATCCAGGCATTTGGCTGTGCTGGCAGACTCCCCCTCGGCTATGGCGTCGTTGGGGACATATACCGGCTAGAAGAACGTGGTGGAGCTATAGGCATGTTCTCTGGTGTAAGTTTTCTGTCCACGTCATTGTCCTGATTGAGGACATGAAGTCGATGTTGGTATTGACGAATGCAGGTCGTACTGCTCGGCACAATGGCTGCTCCAACTCTTGGAGGTACGTCGACCACTTTTCTCTGTATCAGGGCGGCGTTCATGCCGGATTACAGGCGTCTTCACGAAGTACGCGTCATGGCGGGACTTGCACTTGGTCATCGCTGCGTGGGGCTGCGTAGAGTTCATCATTATCTACTTGTCTCTTCCGGAAACTAGCCACTCCCATTCGGTTCACAACAAGGGTCGAGTGCCTGCACGCCCGCGGTTCTTATTCGTGAACCCATTGAGAAGTCTAGGGTTACTGCGAAGCCCGAACTTGTTCCTTGCTGTACGTTGTTCCCAGCTGTTATCTTTAGCGTGATTGATTGAGAGATCGATTTTAGAACATTGTAGCTGGAATCGGGATGGTTACGGAATTCAGTGAGCGCTGTTCAGACGTTTTGGATCTGTCCGTGAAGCTGAGATCATTGCTAGTTCTCCTGGTCCCCATTGCACATACACTTGTGAGCATGGGTGGCCTTGAGGTTTTCCTTACGCTGACGTCAATACCAGGGCAAACAATACAACATTACCAGTGAAGCGATCATCGGGGCCTGTTTCCTCCCACATACCATTGGAAACCTTTGTAGGTCCAAACGCCGCCTTCCGGGTATTTCAGGTTGGTACGGGTTTCTGACGACATTGCAGTGGGTGCTCCTGTGGCCGGACGACTCTCTGACGTCGCGCTACAAAAGTGGCGGAGAAAGCGTGAGGGAGAGTGGGTCCCGGAAGATCGTCTCCGGGCGGTCTACATTGGTGGACTATTCCTCGTTCCTCTATCCCTTGTGGGCTTTGGCCTCGTCACAACATACGTCGAGGGGACCCTTGGCTTTGTGATCAGCTTAGTACTATTGTTCATCAATGGCTTTGGGGTGAGTGATCCTTCTCTGTGTACAGCAGCTGTCAATTGATAGTCGCACAGCTTGACTTTGTTGTGCTCATAGTGAATTCGTATTCTGTCGACCTCTTACATTCCCGGAGTGCGGAGATCATGGCCGCTGGCAAGTAAGTATTAACTTCTGTTCTCACTGGCACGTAGTTCATCCCACCACTTCATATATTACAGTGCTTTCAGAGGTATCATATCGGCCATTGGCATATCGCTAGTGTTACCTTCCGTAGAGTACTTCGGAGGACTGACGACAAATATCATTACGGCCTTGATCGTGCTTGTTGGGTACGGGTGAGTGGAAGTTGATACCTGCCTTCCTCTAACTTGACCACTGGGTCTAACTTGGATGGTTTCACAGTCTCATTCACCTGATCATCACATTTGGTGATGACATGCGGGCTTCCATAGATGTTGGCTACACAACATCCGGAAACATTTGATATTATCACTAGAGCGTCATGATGTAGCGAATGCATATAGTACCGGGATTCCTTTGATCCCCATCATGCAAATTGGTGCGCTGTTAAACCACCTGTTTCTTGGTCTTTCACACAGAACTTGACATTCTATTGTGGAGTTATCTCTTAATACATAGTGCACGAGGTTGGTTGATCATTAATCGTTATTGACTCGATCGATGCCCTATTATATTGCTTGCACGACCGCTGCAATGTAACTTGCTAGTTTAGATCACCTGCGCAATTGGACAGTTCCACTATCGATACCCGCGTCTGAGCTGGATCTGCAGTGACCCTCAGTGATTGGTTTGAGTAACAACGTCGACCCTTGTATGAAGGGTGCGCCGCCTGACCATGCAATGCTGAGTCCCCCCTCCCCGGGCTCGATTGTTTGAACATCCACTGGTGCGGGGTAAAAAAAAAAGACCAGGTGCCATGACTAAATTTAGAAACTACTATTGAACCGAGCCTTTGTACAACCGCGTTACGTAATCTGACATTAAAAGTCAAAACATATATCTCGATGACGGTCTGAGTCGTGCTCGGTACATCTCGAAGGATAATCACAAATCACTGAGGATATAACTTGGCTCTCATCGACGCCTGCATTGTACAAGCGACAAAGCTAAACTCTCTTTTCCATGGCTTCGAATGGTCATGAGATCTTCCTCTTCATGAGTGTTGGCGTCTCGCCCAACCCGATCCCAGACCAGAGCTTTGAGGTGCGTCTCGCATCATCACGCCGACTAGTGGCGCACATCTCGACCCGCTCTGATTCCCCGTGAAGGAGATTCGTACCCAAGACTATCTGCAAGCCTACCAGACCACAGGTCGACCGCCATTGCCCGTCCCGCAGTCACCTGACACGCCAAAAGCACGCGCAAACCTCGGCCTCCCCCCCCTTTTCGTGCCCGTAACGATCCGCCTCGCCGCAGAGCACAACGGCGTGACGAGCAGCACGAGCGAGGCTCCAATCACCAACCCCAGCCAACTCCCAGCGAACCAAACCTTTCGATCGACGAAATCAGCGCTCGACGAATGCCACTGGAGCATCTCAGCACAGACGCTCTACAGCCACTTCTCACACGAGGTTTGTTCTAGCCTCTGCGAGGCATTCCATATCGTTCTCTTTGCCAATAAAACCTTGACTTCATTCTTTTGCCCGTCGACTCCTTTTCAGCAAGCTGACGATATGGGTCGATCGGTAAACAGGAGCTACGACATTATGCGTACCTTGCGGGAAATAAGATGCCGCCTTCTAATTCGACGACGAGCGGTGCGATGACTGGACCTGGACAGGGACAGGTCCATTCTTTCTATGCGAACGACTCGAGCGGGACGGCGTATACAACGTCCAGTGCTCTGGCTGGGACGCCAGATTACTTTATGAGTATATCTGCATCACCCAAATTCGATAAACATTCGTTCGAGGTATGGAATGTGTTCCGTGTCGTTTCCAATGAGCTCAAGTCACTTGAAACTTGTAGGAACTTCGAATAGCATGCCTCCTCGCAGGGAAAGAGGTCGGGTCGTCAGAGATACCCACTCATGGGGGGGCACCCGCTCAACTCGCGCTTACGTTGTTTGGACGTCCTCGCGGCGACGGGTTTTCGTCCACAAGTACACTGAAGTTGCTCCAATAACACTCATATTTACAAGAACCTGATTTGTCCTGCGTTGCCTGCACTTTTTTCTTCTGTTGCTTTGTACTGTCATCTGCTACTACTATTTACTAGTACATACTGATATCGGTGTAGAGAGACGTGTTGTAGAGGGGATTGTATGGTGTCACAACTTTTGAGTCATATGAGATGGTGGTCCAGACCAAACCAGAAGGAAGTAGTGGCAAGCATAACAACTGTATCATTCTTCTCTGCGGCGTATCTTGGGGTGTACACATAGACGATTCGCAACATACAATACATACGTTGAGGAAACAAGGGTCCTAGTATTTACAACATGGCCTCTCTTTCTCATTGGGTCTTTCAAGGCAGGCTGAGCACAGTTTCCATGAACTGATCGTAGTTGATCTGGACCCATCCATCCTGATCCGAGTCCAGCCTTCGGAACGATTCCGTGAGTTGCTTGATGACGACACAGGCGCGTACAAAGCGGTCGAACGTGATGCCAGGGAGCGGACCACCGCGGTAGCTGACAGTGGACGCTGTAATGTCCGTTGGCAGAAAGTTAGCCAGGGCTGCTCGGATGCCAGGCAAAAATGGCGAATGTATGCTCACCATACTTCTTCTGAACGAGATTGAGGAGCTGAGGGTTTAGGTTATAACTGTAGTGCTGTCAGCCTATCATGTTGAGATGCGAGAGAAGGCAACGAACCCGAATTGATGTAGGGCCTCCTGAAGCTCTCTACCGTCGATGGAGCCGGAGCGGTCACGGTCGAAGTGCCTGAAAACGTTTTGCCAGTCCTGAAAGATGCTTCAGAATGGATGTGGTAAACGCGGTATAACCATCTCTAACCTTGATGTACTTCCAAAGACTGGAGAACTAGATGGATCGTGTCAAATCCAGGTCAATTATGCTGTGGGTCACGAGTAGGAGAAAGTACCTCGTTGAATCCGATGGTTCCGCTCCGATCTCTATCCTGATCTTACAGTCAGTCCTCAAGAACAGCACTTTTTACGCAATCACGCACGAAGAGACTCATAAGGAGCTTGACGGTATCAAGATCGAATGCTGGATCGGAACGATCAGTCTTCGATCAGGCTGTTCCCCCGTCCAGAAACCTACCCGTCCAATCTCCATTGACCAGTGCTCGTTCTAATGGCCTAACGTCAGATCCTGATCTTCTCGTTTACCCCATCAAGTCTCGACGTACCAAGTTCAACAGCGGTGATCGCACCCGATCCATCGTGGTCCACCGTAACGAACCAGGACCACAACCTAGTGGCGGTCGTCTGATTAGGATGCCAGAAGATCGCGAACCTGAACGGGTATTGGGCTTACTGAGGGTCGCCACCAGGCGGAGGCCCGCGAGGTGGTGCAGAAGCGAAGCCCCCTGGGCCACCGTACCCTCCTCCGTATCCGGGTGGTCCGCTGTACTATGTATTCCAACAATCATGTTAAGTCGCTATTGATGTGTCGATAACTGTAAGCAAAGAAAACATACGCCTCCGTAAGACATGTTGTGTTGTGGTGTTGAGAAGGTATTGGGAAAGACAGACGAGTGGCTGGAGAAAGTGATGAGGCGAAGTCTTATGTAGGTGGGTTCTCTGACGCTGTGTCACGCGGATGTAATCAGTGCTGCGGTGCACAAGGCAGTGCGCGGGGAAGGTGAAAGGGGAAAAGGATTAATCACGGATTAGCTGCGATTTGATACGTAAGATATACAAGGCAAGATAACCACAAGATAAGTCAAGTTATCGAAACATTTGCCGACATTATCCGACATCCATTCTCCACCAACAAAAACAATCGGTGGGCGTATGTGCAACCTGGAGGAGGGGGTAACCAGAAAAAAATCGGACAAGGGGAACAAAAGTAAGTCTGAGTTTGTGCCATGTGTCCATAGTACCCTCACACAATGGAAACCTCAACCCAGGTACGAGCTTCCTGTTGATAATTCATTACGAACAATCAGATCCCAGGCCTGAGCGTAAGACAATCGTGTAGGTACGTGGATTCCGGCTGGGCTGACGTTCCCGAGTCAGGAAGCTTATCGAGTACACGGAATCGTGTACGTATGCGGTAACACGCAGGCAGATGAACCGCCCAAGGTTTACTTAGACTGGCTACCGGACTTAGGCGCAGCTCGTGCTCCTTTACATGAACTGAATCGGAATCAGACAAGGAGATGGCAAGTTCGGCGTCAGGCCATCACCGAGACAGCTAGGGGCACCTAAGTTGGGCTCCGATAACCGACATGAAGGGACTAGATCTGTTAACTATTGTAATAACCTTATGTAACCATATCAGCGAAAGCGACAAGAATCCAGAGACTAGAGCATAGAAAAGTGTGTGCAAGGAAGGGAGAATACAGAAAGCCCACCAACAGAGTGGAGTGCTTGGTCTAGGCGTCGGAACAGTGGAAGGCTGAACATGCAACAGTTAATGCTACATGAAGATGCTTGGAGGGATAGTTGATGATGCGACGCGCATCAATCGCCCTCCAGTAGTAGCCATCACCCTTTCAAGCGAACGGATTGACGCCGAATCCGTTCTGTACCTGAAAATTTCAAGCATTAGCTGCAATAACAGGGGGAAGATCCACCGTTTTCTTCTGTGCTGCACTGGCATGATTTCCGTTGCCACCAACACCGGACCCGGGTAATAACGGTCTCGAGTGACTCCTTTTCACAACGCCCCACTCCCCTCCTGTGTTGCTACCACCGATTCCAAACGTCCCCCCGTCGAACATAGTCATCGGTTCCACCGGAATCCCGTCTTCCGGTTTCAAAGTCAACAACCCGGGCGGTAACCCAATTACACCACCAACGTCCTTGGACGAGGACCCGGCTGCTTTGGCTTTCTTCTTCATACCTCCTGACGGCCCACTCTTGATCACCTGTCCGATGGGCCCAAGTCTGGCTTGTGAAGGGAGTGGGGAGTCGTCTGGGAGAGCGACTATAGGTGTTTGCCCAGACACTTGACCTGGGATTCCCATGGGTCCCATGCCCGGTACTGGTACACCGAAGGCTGACGGGATTGGTGGCATGCCAGGGGGTGCAGGCATAGGTGGTGCCAAAGCCGCAAGTCGTTCGTGATAGTACCGTTTGAGCAGCCCAATCTGGTCCTCCACATTTTTGGACGTGATAGGAATAAAAGGTGGAGGAGGCGGATACGGAGGCGGCGGTTCGGTTGGCTTTGCTCTGTTCCCGCCACACTATAAGCACCAAAGACCGAAGAGGAAGGTAAAGGACGAAAGAAACGTACTGCGCAGTCCCAGTCCCACCTCCCTGCTTTGCTTTGAGTAGCCTCTTGGGTATGCTCAGGCTCGACAACCCGAATTCTGCCGCAATACCCAACTCTTTCAATCCAAGGAAATCCTCACTCAGCGCATCTGAGAAACCTCCCAAGCCCATCGCGAAGGCTGATTCTGACTCTTCGTCCTCCGAGCCCGCACCGAAGAGAGCGTCGTCATCAAGGACGTCGACGGACGTTGCTTCGCGGTAGGCGCTGACAAGCTTCTTCTCGAGGTCGGCAAGCCGCGCGCCATGTCGTACAACATCATCTTTGATGTACCGCTCGAGGTCTTGAATCTTAGTGATCCCAGATTCGAAGAGGGTATGTAAAATGATTTCCTAGGTAGGTTCGGGACCAAAGTCAGCATTCCATGTGTTTTGTCGCTCTTTGTAAGAATAAGAACATATCGTCCTTTGAAGCGACAAGGAAACGTAGCCGGCAAAGTGAGATAGAAGATGAGAGTTTCCGAAATCTCACCTCTGGAGTCATAGTCCTTGCATACTTGTCGCACAGGAATCTAAGCGTTCGACCGACGTTGAGAAAGAACTCCGAGGTAACACCTGTCAGAACGCCGAGGGCTGCAGCTGAAGTACCTGTTTGGAAAATCCAAAGATTCAAGATTCAGCAATCCAAGGAACAAGGCATGGTAGCAGTTTGACAAATAACCGTCCAACGGGGGAAATGACAAGATGAGACGAAGAACAAGCCTGCAATAAACACTCACCCTGAAACCCCGCATGCTCCAACACCTTCCCATTCGTCCACCTCAAACAATCCATCGCCTTCTCCCCTCCCAACTCAATGCCACTCTCCACATCTCTATCCCCCAGCCCTACCCGTACCTTCCAAGGTCGCTCATCAACAAACTCATCGACAGGATCCTCTTCGGCTGTCTCCGGTGGTTCGTCCATCCCCATCCCACCTCCATCTTCAGCGTTGAGGTTGAGCGCTGCGAATTTGGCATGCGTTCTTCGGACACGCTTCAGGGTTTTAACGTTGGAACTCATGAGGGCGAGGAGGGTATTTGGAGGCGCGGCAGGGGCTTTCGACTTTTGCTTTAGCCGTTTGCGCTTGAGTGGTTTCGACGGACTTGTTTCTATCTTGACTTGCAATGATGGACGACCCGATTGGGGTGGAGGCGGGTATTGTGGTAAGCAAGGCAGACCATTGGCAAGTAAGGCGTCAGACTGGACGGCGGACCACCAGAGCTCGGTGGTTTCTCTGTGTCTTTCTCTGGTCGCGTCGTCATCGGAATCGGGAGGTGTGAGACGTGCACGTTTACGAGGACGGTGGGGGATACCATTCCTAATCGATCAACGAGAAAATTATCGCTGATCAAGGTTTTCATACAGAATCTTAAAGAGGTACTCACAGTAACTTTCTCTTATCCCCAGCATCATTCTCCAATTTAATTCCGCTCAGTGCTTGCTCTTCCTCACTCTCGCTTTCCCATTCTGGCATCGCTATATAACTTCGCAGTCTCTCGAGAACACCGTGATTAGAATATCCGTTCGAATGCGCGAGGGTAGATGGGCCAGGTTCACCAAGTCGTTCAAGGTCGATGTCGAGCGATCGGAAAGTAACCATTCCTTCAGGCGTACGTACGAGCGCAGGCGTCTCTCCGAACGGAACATCCCTCCTCATCTTCTTCACTGCCATACCAGGGGCAGGTCGTACCCCATTAGCAGATGATGGTCGACTGCCCGAAATCGAGTCTGAATGGGCATGGGAATGAGACTTTGTACGGTCGTGCGATGTATATCCGTTGATCTTTGGCCGCGCAACAGGCCTAGTAGCAGAGGATAGAGAAAGGTTGGCTGGAATAGAAGGGTCGACGCGGTCTTTGCGGTCTGTGATGTTTGCGAGAAGTCTATCGGCTTTCTTCTTTAGGCGTTTAGCGGACAGTCGGAGGGGATGGTCCTATCGGATGTGGCGGGTCATGTCAATGCAAAATTGAGAGCGCGTGGGATTCGGTAAGTAGTGGTAGAGTAGGGTGAATGGTGGCACCGTGGGGCGGGGTAGCAGAGAAGGAGAGAGTTCAGGGGACTTACCTCCGTCGCATTATAGGTGTAGCAATTCAACCAGATAAGGTCGAGGTCATCCTTAAACTCGCGCTTGGATTTGTACTGCTTCGCCTTCACCTTCTTCAGCATCGTTTGAAAATCCATAGGGTTGGATACCACTGAGACGCAAAGGGAACGAACATCTCATGTAAGGAGAGCGGCACCGTGAGACCCTTGGTTGGATAGCGCACCATCATAGTAATCTGGATAGTCCGACTTCGAAACCGGCTTTAGGAAAGCTTCCGCATCATGGTTATCCTGGCCGTATGTATGAGGAAGAAGACCGAGCCTTGAACCTTGATGGCACGCACCATGGTGACTGTTCGAACGTCCTGTAATAGTCCCTCGAGAGACTCGTAGAATGGTTCGGACACCTTGATGTCATATCCCTGTCGCTATCATATTTGTCAGGTGGCCGCAGCGGACTGTAGACGCTCTGCATACTCTTGCATCCTTGACAGTGTTCAATAGTAGCTTCAGGTCAGGAGTCGCCTTGACCTGGTTCTCTGTCAGCGTCCTAAGGAGGTTCTGCAACAGATACGATGATGAGCTCGTCCCCAGGGTCGTATTCGCCACTTACATTCATAATTGCTCTGCGCGCTTGGCGTGACCTGAGCGTAGTGACGCCGTTTGGGTGAGCGGGACAAGGTCACCAATTTAATCTCCGCTTGTAACCGACCTGTCGGAGTAGTAGCTTGGACTGGACTTGTTTGCCAGCACTTGTTTCTTTATGCCTCCGGGAATCGTACTCTGGACATCTTAAAAGGCCTGGTAAACGTGGTAATTGGTTAGAAGGCACACAGCGCCCAACTCGCTATGACCAGCAGCGGTCCACACCGAACTCTTTAGCCCACTCCAGCTGTTTTGCAACGTCGCTTGAACAAAGGGTGCGGTGTTTGATATCTGTTCGGTTATCCCATAGGATTCTCCTCAATTATAGTGGGCATGCAAGCGAAGTTCGAAAGTCCCTGCGAGCGAAGGACGCGTTGTGGCTATACTCCGATGCGTTTGCGTCATCTTCATGCTCCGAGGTGTCTCATGTCTAAGGGGTATGTAACTCCAACCCTTCTTATCCAGCTTTTTATCGTCACTAGGTATGCTGCCTGCACACTCGTCTTTTGGATTGTCTGACTTACTTTCTGCTTAAGTGACTTAATACTCTCAACTATACACGAAAAACTCTGACCAGAGTCTGTGTACTGCACCTCATGATTATCGGGCATTCGGGCCTATCTGTTGGAGGCGTGTTGCTCCTCAAGCTGGACGAATTCTGTGGAAGGTTGGATGGATGTGATGGAGATCTGCCAGCTGGCCTGGTTGATGAGCTACACGAGCTGCGTGATACACTGCAGGAGGGAGTTAAAGTGAGGAATTCCGGATTACACAGGATTGTCTACATCCGACCACGAGGAATCTATCCTCAGTGCACCCCCTTCCCGAAGGTGGATTTCTCAACATTCGGGACATTGAACATCTCCCATGGCCTTCTTTCCCTGATTGATGCTAAGAAGCAAGAGATCGAGGGCCTTGGACAGGCTGAACCTCCAGCTTGTAGTATTCCAATGCATATGACACAACGTCTTATGCATTTGGTGCGTGATCATGTCTCAATGGCGGTATATGACTTTTCTCTCAATGGCTGCCTTCCTAATGTGCTGCCAAACACTTGATCGATGTGGTTTTACTCCGACTTGTGTCTGTCATGCGTTCAGATGACATGGAAGTAAATATAGTTCCAGGAATTGACATTCCCCAGACAACTTTCCACCAAGACTCTGGGAATCACTCCTTCAGTGGCGCAGTTGATTTCTTCGTGGTCAAAAATCTAGTTCTTTGGACTAGTGAGTAATTTTCTGCTGTTTGGTCAAGTGACCACAAACAGTGATTCAGGGTGTTACCCAGTAATATCTTCACTCGATCGTCTTGCCAAGGGAATCGTTGTCTTTGCAGCAAAACGAGAGTCGTTTAAGGACAACTTTCCGCAGGCCGCCGTTGCGGTGGCTTCATTTTGTGAATCAAACCAGTCAGTACTTCCCTCATTTTATGGTCTGGAGTTATCTAACTTTTAAGCAGTTTATCTACTATCAGAGGTTGTGTCACCAGCGGAGAACGGTGGTTATTCTTTGTCTATGAAAAGAACCTCAATGGTGGGCCCGGGGGAGTAGTTCGAAGTTCCTTAATCTTCCAGTTGAAACGGGAGCTCAGTGGTTTAGCCTTGATTCTTGATCTTTTGCGAGATTGGGTACGACTGTCACTCTCAGTGTCATCTGAAAGCCGCCAACGCTACGGAGTCTCACCTGAGTTTCTTTACTCATCTTGTGTGACCTGTATTATACGAATCACGCCATATATGTACAAACACCTTGTGTATTTCTATTTCTTCCTGTAGCAAAACACGGTTCTATCCGCAAGGGTGTCAGCCTCGATCGATAGTTTTGTTCCCGACTCGCGCGTTGCCTGGAGTTCGGCGGGACGAGGGAAATTCGACCTCCGCTCGTGCCGCACAGGATGCCGATGCTAACAAAACTGTGTCCCTCACAACTGGCCTGGTTGTTAATCAAACGAGGTGAAGCTTACGACGATTTTTATTTTATTTTCGCCCTTCTCTTTGCCAACAAGTTTTCGAGGACTCGTGTTTCGGTGAGTTTTTGGTGTTTGTAGTTGATGTGTCGCTGATTGAAAAGTGAGTGTTTAGGTAATCGACGCGTTTGTTGAGTATCGCTTGCTTGCTTGGTTCTTCTGCCCCTGCCCCGATTCATTGCATTATTGTCAGTGAGTGCACTTTCCTCAAGCATCAGAGTCACCCTCTGTTAGGTCCTCTCTTTTCCCTTTCGCCCACATCCTCGTTCTGTCAACCGACCCGCTCGTTTTTTGCTCTTTCTTACTACTACAGCCGCATCATCAATCACAACATCCAACTGTCCAACCCGTTGCTTCGCGCAAAATGTCCGGCCTCAAAAATTCTCCATTCGGTAAACGACTTCGCGCCGCACATCAAGACGTGGAAGATGACGCCCCACGAAGAACCAGACAACGCGTGAACCCTGCCTTTGCGCTTGCTCCGATCGCACCTACGCCTTCGCTGACTCCGAGCCTCGACTCCTCTCGACCAACCACGAGCGATACTTCTGGCCCAGATTCGCCCATAGATTCATTCCGTAGCCACAGGGAGTATGGAGATCGCTTCGTGCCTAATAGGGATACCGGTGATATGAGGACTTCATACCATCTCATGGACGAGAGTGGCCCTTCAACCCCTTCAAAGCATCGAGCGATACCCACTGAATCGGATGCTCTGAAAGGTGAGTCGCTGTTCTGTTCTTTTGTGTTAAACTTGATCTCGGGTTAACATGATATCCGCCATCCCCTATCAATCGAATCCCACACCCCTGTTCCTCGCCACTAGAACAAGCCAACGCCATCTTCAGCTCTATACTTCACTCAGAAGTTACTCCACCATCTCCCCGTCGTCCCGCATCACCGACACGCCCCGCTGCTTCCTCATCATCCATCGCACCCTCTACCCCGACCCGCCGGCGCATATTCCATTATAATTCCCCTTCCTCCAACCCAGGTACCCCAACTCATGGACGCCGCCTCGATACTCCAACAGACGAGGCTTACTCGATGTCTCCCGTCCGTGCTGAATCTCGACAACTCCTCGAGTCGCCTCGACGCCAACTGCGCAGCGTCTGTAAGACGCCATATAGGGTCCTGGATGCCCCAGATCTCGCGGACGACTTTTATCTGAATCTGGTGGATTGGTCGAGTACGAATGTCCTCGGCGTAGGACTTGGGAGCTGTGTGTACCTTTGGACAGCCCATAATGCTGCTGTATCGAAGTTGTGTGATTTGAGTGGGGTGGCAGATACAATCAGTTCGGTTGCTTGGGTTCAGAAAGTGCGTATTTCATCTGCTCCAGATATGTTTGTTGTCAACCCTCTTTCTTATTTCTCCTTCTCACAGGGCACCACACTAGCAGTAGGCACCCTCTCTGGTCATCTCCACATTTACGATGCTCCCACCCTCTCCGTCGTCCGTACTTATGCCCCAGCACATACCCAACGAATTGGTGCCCTATCGTGGAACGGACACGTCCTAAGTAGCGGGAGCAGAGATCGAATGGTTCATCACCGAGACGTTCGTGAGGGTGCTGGTGGAAAACCGTTTAGGAAGTGTGCGGGACATCGGCAAGAAGTGTGTGGATTGAGGTGGAGTGGTGAGCTGGGGTTGGGGTTTGGTGGTGGGCGTGGAGTTGGTGTAGTGGCGGGAGGAAGTGGCGGTGGTGGTGAAGGGACAGGGGCCGACGGAGTGATTGGAGCTCCCAGCACGGGAGGCGCACCGGCTCAGGGTCCGGGAGGTTCTGGGATGGGGTCAGCGCTTGCTAGCGGAGGTAATGATAACAAAGTATGCATCTGGGACCTCCGCGGGTCTCGTCGTGCTTCCTCTTCCTCGTCTTCTGCGCATACCTCCGGCTCTGGACCTGGAGGTAGCGTCGGTACCTCGACGCACTCGTCACGGCCAAGTACAGGAAGTGATGGAGATGGCGATGTACCCCTTTGGAAATTCCACGAGCACACGGCTGCTGTGAAGGCGCTTGCGTGGGATCCGCATGTGTCGGGGGTCTTGGCTACCGGCGGTGGGACGCAGGATAAGCATATAAGATTCTGGAATACGTTCAATGGGACGATGTTAAATGAGTTGGATACTGGAAGCCAGGTGCGTTTTTCGTTAATTTCCGCCTACCACCATGATTAACCGTCCACCTTTCCTGGACAGGTCTGCAACCTTATCTGGTCCCACACCTCCCACGAACTGGTCAGCACACACGGGTTCTCCAGTACCACTGCCCAAAACCAAATCTGCATCTGGCGGTATCCTTCGCTTTCTCAGGTCGCCTCGCTGACAGGACACACGCACCGGGTACTCTATCTTGCAATGAGCCCAGATGGGGAGACGATCGTTACGGGTGCAGGGGATGAGACGCTCAGATTTTGGAATGCATTTCCCCGACGGGAGGGTGTGGGGGAGAAGGCAGGAGGTGTTTTGGATTGGGGACGGTTGATAAGGTGATCACCATTGCTGACTTTCAACTGCAGCATCATCTCTTCGATCTATTTCACCAATCACTCCTGCGTATCTCCATGGTTTCGTCTCCAACCATATTGTTGCGCGCATATATCCGCGTCCCTCCTCCGATCCTCATCCCTCCTTTGTATCACTCGCAATATTTCCACGACTCGCATTCCCAGTCATTACGCAATGCATCTTTGCCCCGCATCTGATCTCCGATCCTACTCTGTCAGCAGACCTACCGTATGAATCCCTCATGCCATCACTTGCTCTCATCTTCTACCTCCGCCTACCACGATACGGTATTTTCCGCTTCCTTGCTCCAACTTACACCATGTCCGCCATATTCACGCACGCCTCAACCTCCATGTCGCAACCACTCAGCCTCCATCCCGCACATACAGCATACACACATGCCTATGCCCGTTGTTATCGCCTTATTGCTGTGTATCAATTCTTTACCTACCCACGCTCGTCTTTCCCTCAATGGTTCGACAGTCTACAGTGCTGCTTTTTTGACCCCTTTTGCCTTCGAATTTGTTACTCTGCTATTCCGCATGTTGTTATGTCCTGAACGCCATCTTTTTGTTCGTCTCTTTCTGTCTACGCGACTTTCTTTTGCGCAACTTCCTTGCTCTTTGTTAAATGGGTTCTGACGGTCGTCCCGTATGATACGTCAGATGTATATACTCTCACTCACGCACATCTTTTCTCTTGTCAATGTCCATTTTTCTAGATCTCGTTCGCTACCTCCCCCTTTCCCTTCCTCGTGTGTTTTTAACTTGTCATGCGTTTGAAGCTCTGGAATGCTAAGATGATAATGATGAAAAATGAGTGCTGAAAGGACAGCGTGCAGCTAGTGAGAACCAGACCGAGCGTGTAATCGTCCCAACGTCCGCCTGTGGAAGACCTAATGTACCTTCGAGAATTTGTGTTGCACGACACTTTTCCAAGCTATGTCACCTGTGCACATCAATGGCCTCCACACTACTGGTTTTAAAATTGCGAAAGATCATGCGTGAGGTACTAGCTATCGGGTGACCAGACCGTAGTGAGGCAAGCCGTCGATAGACGGTGAGGTACATCTCGGGCCGGGATCCTTTTCTCCCCTTGGGCTGCCCTGCCTACAGTGCCTAGTGCTGAATTGGGTAGCCGTGTCCTCAGCCTTGGGATGAGTCCCAGTGCCCTTGTCGGTCTACCCGATCCCGCCAGCAGCCTGAGCCTTGCAATCGGCGGTGACCCTGGTAATGCGCGACTTTTGCACGATCTGAGATCGCCACCCACCGTTGGAAATCGGTTCAGCGCCACCCGCGTCGTCACCAGGGCGGGGCGGTGACCCCGGGTATGCTCCGTGTACATGGGCGAGGCGAGTACTGGGATCGTTCATAACAGTCGCGTACCGGTCGGAATGGGGGGAACAGCGAGAAAATGAATTGAAGCGGGAGGCGTGCGTGTGCCTTAATGCCCGTTCAATGACCCAAGCAGGTTGACCCTCAGGCTGATTGCGGAGGTGTTTTGATGGTAGTACAACCGACCAGTACCTCTCTCCGCATGGGGTCCCGGGCCGTGCAACGCCAAGTACTCTGGGGGTGACGAGGATCTGGAAGTTAGAAAAAAAAGATGAGGGCCACTGATTTTTGACGTACGCTGGTCGACCCTGGAGGTCGGATGAAGCGGGGGCCGAACGCGATTGATCAAAGGCTTTTGACTTCGCCTTCATGATGTAACGTTCGTATTCGTGAATCGTGTATTACCCTTTCTCTTCCTTGCGCTCATGCAATTGCCTTCGTCTAGAGCGTTATAATTTTCTATCTCGTTCGGCCAAGCTTCTCCTGTGATCTTCTACCACGTACGTATATCCTTTGTCACTCTTACCTTTACTTATCCACCTTCATCCAAGTCATGGCGCCATGTTTTCCTTGGATGCAGAGTCCTACTCGTGCGTATCATTTTGTCGTCGTCCTTGCGCTTTCTTAAATAACATCGTCCAGGACTTCTTGGGATGACAGACATCGAACTGACAGCTTTCGAGGCCGATGTCTTTGCAATTTGTGCGGAACACGGGCAAAGTCACTGACGGGATGATGATTACCGCGCCTGCGTGTCTATCGAACTTCATTAAGGGAATTAAAATACTTCATCAAGTTCGACAACCCCAGGACTCTTGGGCCTGAATTCTCGACGCAGTCGTACATCCACGACTATGCCATGTGTCATGGGAATGGGCCACGCATTCACCAGGCTCTATTTCTGATAAGGGTAGCTGATTACATCCATCGATTGGTTTGACAAAAGACCATGCAAGGCCACGCAGTCAAACTTTCAAGGATCAAGCTCGAGGATCAATCGAACGTTTTTCGGCTTGTAGTCGGAAACAAAGTCGATTAATTTTAACTTTTGAGCGGAAGCATTCTTTTGTTTTGTGATCATGATCACGGTTCTAGATCACACCTCCCTATTATGTTCTGCATGGTTTTCCCAACAAAACTCCAACTTCACGACGACTTTGACAACAAGGCAGGTCATCCCCCTGTGGAAGCAGTTCGTTCCGCCGATTCTATAATACCGGTGGGAGTGAACTTGTACCTGCGCTTGGTATGGAAATTTAAAACCGTTGCAACTGGGCTTTTTCCCGCAGGATCGGAACTTGAAGTGGTCGACTTCCAGGTCCACAGCAATGTGACGTGTCCGAGTCTGCAGGGTTGTATCAGAGGGGCCTATAAGAGCTCCTGATCACAGACCATCGGGCCCACAGTTCACGACAGTACGTCAAGCCCATCCATCCATTTTTGACTTTTATCCCTGCAAAGTTCCCAAACGTAGTAGAACATGATGGACACCCACAGCGGCTTCCCCTTCTCGCGACTATCCGTCGATCTCGCCCTCAGCATCATAGATTTTACTGCTACACCGGATTTCCAATCGACATCGGATAATCCGTATGCGTGCGGGCTCGCCCTCTGTCGCGTGTCAAAAGCCGTGAGGCGTGCCACCCTACCAAGAATGCTGCACACTGTGCTCCTCACACGCACCGGCAGTTTAACCAAATTTGTTGCGGCACTGCGTACACAAAAGAGTTTCTCCCTCGCCAACCAGTCCATGTTCGTCGATTACACTGTCCACGTTCGTAGAATATGGATAGGTCACTTCCCCGATACTCCCCCTTCGGCACCAATAGCATGCAATTTCTTTGATGCACCCTCATCAGAACCTGACATCGACTTCTCGCTCCTTGCCCCGGTGCTGCTTGGCGCACCTTCCCTTGGCTTGGATTTCCTCAGCGTTTCGCTGCTACATGACTGCCTGAAGTGGGCGTGGCAGCACCAAGCGCCAGCATCGGGCGAAGATGACATGGATGCAAGTACATCATCCGAGTGTTCAATGCTCCCATGGCGTACCTCCACACTCGCTCTGACAGGATGTTTCTCCCGCTGGCTGCCCTTCACAAGTACATCAGAAGGCTCAGCATTCCTCGCATCCCTCGCCTCTCTGATTCTCCTACCTGAATTCATTGCGGCCGCAGACCTCGAAAAAGTCGAGGGTCCGGCCAATACACGTTCGCGAATTATACCAACTCCGGTGAATCTGTGTTCGGGCATCCCGTGGGCAGCTTTTCGTGGTCTCCAGAGGCTCACAGTGCCACTGGCATCCACGGCGGCCTCCACCATAATTGTGAAAGCCACATATAAGGACCATTTTTTGGGGTACATAGAATCTATGGCACCCTGCGACGGAAACATTGACGTCGTTTTATTCACGACGGACGCCCCCTTGGGTCCGTCGAGAACCGCGACGAAGGAATGGATCGATCGTGCCATGCAAGCTTACGTTCAACAAGGCAAGGGTGATCTGGTTCTTGTTGACGTTCCCATGGCTATTGATGACATATGGAAATTGATTTATTTCAACTGGGATGTATGCTGGGCACGGGGGTTTCCGACCAAAAAAGTAACTTTTGTAGACAGTAGAGATAACTAGACTTTAGTTATATATGTAACAAGCGCATTGACTATCCTACAACACCTTCTGTCCCGATCTTACGGCATTTTCCGCGTTGTCAGTTGACGATACATGAGTACAAGGGCAAGGGGATCGATCTCCAAAAGTGGGATCGCCGCGCACGTGCACCCGTTCCGTTTCAAGTGCTCGCGTTGATTATTTCCTCTAGTTTCTTGGTATCCATCCCCGGTATCCTCGGTTCAAAACTACAAGGGAACGGAAGCGGGTATCTAAGCATCGTCATCAGTAGAAATCAGCATACACAGTGCTTGCGGATGTCCAGCAGCGAAGACCCACGACGTGATTCCAGTCGCCCATTTAGGCTCGAACGGCATTCCTTTCCCATCCTCGTCTTTAGGCAATGACAACTTGAATAGTGCGAGAATAGTCGACATCGCAGACCATAACGTTACATCGGCAAAATCTTTGCCAACACAGATTCGTCGACCGTGGCCAAACGCGATGTTCATAACATCGTCAGAAGTAAGGGTACCGTCTGGATTGAGAAATCGCCCAGGGTTAAAATCCGAGGGCTTTGGATATTTGGACTCGTCATGCGCAATTGCCCTAGAATATGAAAAAAAAACGGGAGGAAATTAGCGATAGACGGAAAATAACAGGGACCATATATCCAAACCAGAGATTCGTTATTATAGTAGCGCCTGTAAGGGTAATCATGTCAATCCATCTGTCGAACGATTCAAGCATCACAAACCCTTCGGTATGTAAAATCCGTTGTAAACGTCATCATTCACCACTGCATGAGGAAGGGCTGCTGACCGTTCAGTTCCTTTCCGGAGAGTCGGGCTGAAACTCACAAAGAGGAGCTAGAGGATGCCACCTCAGCATTTCGCGCATAATGGCATCGACGTATGTTAGCGATGGTCTGTCATCGAGTGTCGGGATCCTGTCCTTGCCGACCACCACATCGATCTGTGCATGGACCTTTTCCTGGACTTCTGGGTGCAGGACCATGGCTAGGATAAACGTCATCAAAGTAGCACTTGACTGCGGTGAAAATGAATGGTACGTGAATCTGAATGGGTAGGTATCACTCACTGTTCCTGCGCCGGCTGCATCGAATTGTATGAGCAAACGAAACGCGACCGCAAGGCGAGAGGCCTTACCTAAGAAAGCAGTTGCAGCAGCATCTTTGAGATCTTTCATCCATCCAGGCGAGGGGTCTTTCTCGTCTACTTTTCCGAGCGCATCGAGAACCATGGCCGGTGTGGCACTCCCACCACTCTTTGTCATATGCTGAGAAGGATCCTCCATCGTAATTGTTTGCTCACCATCCTTTGTAAAGCATGTTTGAAGGGAACTTCTACCCAGTCGTTGGTCCATTCTTTGCATATTTCTGCGTTCTTCTTGATTGTCATACCCGGGAACCACGAAGGGATGTTCAGAACTGGCGCCCAATCAGCTTGTACCAGGAAGCATGCAGAAATATGTTTCTTTACTTATCGGAAACGCCCCGAGGGGCGCTGCTACTTCCGGAGGCAAGACGCTTGTCACGAGCTCACTCACCCTGCCAATTATATTTACCATGCAGTCATCAGATACTGGATCGTAGTCGTAAACGGCATTGGTCATAACCGACGAAGCATAACTGCCAAATAAAGGTAAGTCAGTGTAGCCGTTGCGTTGTCGATATGTAGTGTAGTTGTGACATGCAACTTACTGAAGCAGACTTTCGAAGTAACGTTCAGGGGACTCCAGCAGTCGATGGAGTAGCTGGTGTACCTTACGTTGCTGCATGGGCGCGAACCTTGATGCAGTATTTGCCTTGAAGGTCTGGTGGAAGAACTGGCGCTGGAGGCGCCATCTCTCGCCGTAGGGCAAGTATACCGTGTTAAAACCCACCCCGAAGCTTGAACACACCGTATTATGGGATTCGCTACGAGAGAGCGGGAAGGAAAACTCACAGTTCATTGGTGATGATGTTCGGTCTGTCCGAGTAGTTAATTGAACGATCTTCAAGGAGATCTTTGGCAATCTTCCCAGAGTTAATGATGATGATATCCTTGTCGAACAGCCGTGCGTATACAAGGTCGCCTGCCGGCGCGTATGTCTGAGAAACACGTATACTAGTGAGAGGCCATGTGGATTGGACATACCGTACACTTTCGACCACTCGGAATAGGTCAACCAGGGCGCCTTGACGTTGACTCCATGCATATTCCCCACAATGGGGAGTGGTGGGGGGCCAGGGGGCAGTGGATATGGGGAGGGTGATTTTTGTCTCTTGAGACGTCGACGCCCGACATCAATGACTACGACGGAGGTAAGTGCCACAAGACATAATGTTGTCCATTGCACAGACGACATCTCGAGTACAGGACGCGCACCCGCCCACGACATCTTGGTCCATTTTATAGCGTTTTGTGGCTTTCCCCGGGCCAGCGAAATTATGGCACCATGCCAGTTCGATATGACACACTAGGATCTGATCACGTCTTAGAACCTTGATCGGACTGTAGGGAACCTGCGTGTGTACCAACTAAGTATGTAGGTACCTAAACAAAATAAAGACCGTGAAGGACTCACCCATCTAGTAGTAGGGCCATTACCAGGTATGCAACGGGGGCGGACGCAGAGTCTACGTGGACGCATTTGATTCAATTCCACGTATAGTCGTAAAGGCAAACACCAAAAATGCAGACTCTGGTACTGTAGGTATTGGTTCGAGTCTCTTCAGTTTGTGGTCGCCGCTTTATGCGGCAGACTGTGATCCGGCGGCCCGCCGGGGTTCTGGTTCAGCTTGGAGGTACCACCGCCAAGCCATGTGACGCACTCTAGCTTGTTTAACACCACCTCCCCCCAGCCCACCACTTGTATTGCACATACCACTTTCACGAGTACTGCTGCTGTCCGGCCATCATAGGATCTTTCTTGAAGCCTGCCAATTTAAATTGCGGTGTGCACAACTCTCAGTGAGCCATGAGCTTTCGCAACCGAGTAGCAACCGTCCTAGGCTTCAATGCAATACCAACAACAATCTTGCTGGTGCTCATCTACGCTGCAATATTCAGCACCGTACTCGTCACGGACAACCTCCCTTCAGTTCCCAAGGACACTCGAGGACTTGATTTGCACCAGGCTTGGTTGGACCTTCACCAAGTAAGCCTCCTTATTTCCTCGCTGCCTGTGTGCTGTTCGGTGACGCTGCAATCCAAGGTGTCTGCCCGGCCTCACCCCTTCAATTCTCATGCTAACGACCTAGTTCGTGATTATATCCGCGACCGCCTCGGAGACGTTGCCTCCCAGTATCCTCATGTTACGATCCACGACGACTTCGTTTCTAACGCATCGTGGGCCAGTGCCCTCCTTTCCGCAAAGCCGTATGCAGTCTATTACGAAGGCAACAACATCCTCGTCAAAGTCGAAGGCACCGACCCCGATTTCCGTGACTCGGGGGGCTTCTTACTCTCCGCTCACTTTGATTCTGTTTCCACCGCCCCAGGCACAACTGATGATTCAATGGGAGTCGTCACATTGATGCAGATGGTGGAGTATTTTGCGAAGAACAGAGCGAAGAGGACCGTCATATTCAATATTAACAACGGCGAGGAGGATGGTCTTAACGGAGCTCATGCGTATGACTTTCCTATGCGTTCCAGACTTTAGGCACTAAGATATCTCGCATAGCTTCATGGAGCACCCATGGGCCAATATAAGCGATGTATTCCTCAACCTCGAAGGCGCTGCTGCGGGAGGGTATGTCTACCCACCGTCCTCGTGCTCTCACTCTTCGGCTGATCACGTCATGTATGATGTAGTCGACCGGCCATGTTCCGCGTTACAACCACTGCTCCTCTCTATTCTTGGTCTGGCGATCATGTACCACACCCACATGCCAACGTGCTCTCGGCGGAAGCTTTCGCTCGTGGGGTCATACGCTCTGGAACCGATTATTCGGTGTATGAACAGGGAGGCCTGCATGGTCTTGATTTTGCCTTCTACAGGGGTCGGAGTCGCTACCACACAAAGTACGACTCGATCCCTGGGATGGTCGGTGGTAAGAAGGCTCTCTGGGCAATGATGGAAGGCACCCATGGAGCCAGCCTGGCGCTTGCAAACGACGATGCAATGCACACCCAACCCGGTAAACAAGACCAACCCGTTTACTTTGACCGTAAGTCACCCCAGAGTGCTCGTCTTTGCGTCATGTTCTGATGATTTGTAATAGTATTTGGTGCAGCCTTGGTGGTTTTCTCGCTTGAAGCATTGTTTGCCACGAACGTAGTCCTGCTAACAGCTGGGCCTATTGTTCTTTTACTCCTCGCGTATTCGGAACATATCGTGCGGTTTAGCAAAAGAATTCGCCACCGGCATCACTCTCATGTCAATACAAATGGCAGCCAACGGAACGAGACACCACGCGAACGGGCCTTGGCAGTGCTGAAGAAGATCGGAACTAGTCTCTGGGGTCCGGCCAAGTTTTGGGCTGCGCTTGTCGTCAGCGTCGGTCTACAGGTAGCTCTGGTCGCAGGATACGTCGACCTAAATCCGTTCGTGAGTGTGACCACCTCCCCTCGATAAACGACGCTTAATGCAAGTGGTTAGATCATTCATACGTACCCGTTCCTCGTGCTCACTTCCGCAACAACGTTGGCCTACCTAACTACTGTACTGGTGCTTACCTTCCCTCTTAACAAGCATGGCGTTGTACCTGCACCAGAACAGCAGAAACTCTCGATCCTTTCGCAGACTTACATCTTCACTTGGATACTGCTTGTCTTCTCCACGGTCTTGTTGCGCAAGGTCGCGATAGGTAGCACCTACTTCGTTACGGCCTGGAATGCCGTTGTCCTCCTTGGAAGCATCGTGGCTTACATCGAAGGGATGACGAGCGCTCGTGGGTTCGAGTCAGAACATGACACCGAACCCGAGGGCCAGAGATACGTGAGGGGCATCCGATACGAGGCTGTCAGGACCGATGAGCAGACACCCGGCAGAATTGTGGAAGATCCCGAACCCACAGAAATTACCCCCCTCGTTCGGCGGGAGCGCCCGCTGCCACCCAGACCTGCGGGAGAGGAACAGGGGGCCATTGGCTGGTGGATATTACAGCTGCTTCTGGTGGTTCCTCTTCCCGTCATCTTGATTTTCCATATCGCAATCCTGCTACTCGGCGCAATGAATCAGACTCTGACAGATGGAAACGACCCTAGTTCCCGTAAGTTTATCTCCCAACGCCTTTTTGCTACGTCGAATAACATCACACTATCTAGTTTACAGCCTAGTCTCCATCTTAGCACTATTCATCGTTTTACCCCTGGCTCCTTTCAGTATCAACGCCCATCGATTGCTTACCTCTATTGTCCTCGTTGTGTTTGTGCTTTCGACCGTTTTTGCCTGGGTCGCATTCCCATTCTCGCAGGAAACGCCTCTCAAAGTGTACTTCGCCCAGACGGTCGATCTCAGCACTTCGGGAACAGAAATTGAACGCGTTGTGACCGCTCTCACCGGACCAAAGCAATTCTTGGCGAGCCGTATCCTCGCGGAGCTTCCATCTGCATACGGCAAACCCGTAGAATGCTACGATGCCCTGGATAAAGTTGGTTTGCGGACGTGCACTTGGGAAGTCAGTGACGACCTGGCACCCTCTCCTGGAGGAAGGAAATTTGCATCCTCAGGAATCGAGAAACCATGGGTCTCGTCTTCTTTCCTTCGCACGGGATCTAACACCGCACGGATCAGCGTGCGTGGCCTCAATACGAGAAGCTGCACTCTCCAGTTTGCCAACCAACGCATTTCCAAGTTCAGAGTTATCGGAGATGGAGAGAAGGGGCTTCAAGAAGGATACGAAGTGCCTGAGAAGGGGTTGGAGCAGATCCGACTCTGGAGTCGTGACTTTGGGAAAGAATTCGAAGTCGAAGTTGAGTGGAAGGACGGGGACACTTCGGAACAAGACGTTGAAGGACGTATTAGCTGTGGTTGGGCCGAGTACGAGAGCGCCACCGTCGGAGGAGGAAGGTCCGGGGGCAAGATCCCATCTCTGGAGGAGGTCATAAATTTCCTGCCCGAGTGGGCAGTGGTGTCGAAGTCCAGTTCGGGTCTTTTCGAAGCAAGAAGGTCTTTCTCGATCTGATCGTTGTGGATTGTATACTATTTCGATGGACTACTAAAATCGATTCTCACCATGTCACCTCAATATCTAAATCATGGTGGGGAACCGAAAGTCTGTCTGGTGGCGGCTGCAACTTAGCTCTCATGTTGTGTTCCTCACCATGATTCCCTGGACGATCCACGCGTCAATTCTTTTGCTACTTCTTGAAATGCAACTACCTTTATGGTACCAATGAGGTGACAAACGCCGTCGAGAAATGCTACGGCCAGTCTATTTTTCCCTCGCTCCTCAGACAAACGTCGACGGTATTGCTGAGCCCTCACATGATTAGCCCTCACAACTGCCACATATGACTACAGACCAGAAAACTACTTGCTTCACAGTGCCGGGTATGTTGAAGTGCTCACGAAGCTAAATACCCAATGTCCAATATTGTGAACATACCTCCAAGGACCATCATGATCAAATGCTGCGGGTGTTCACGCAATCAGTGACCCGCGAGACGACATATTTTGGGCCATCGTGACCAATATTGTGTGGTGACGGTGGTGCGTAGCGCTAATCCTATCCAACGCATGTGGGGGATACTGTACAGGCAGGCCTACGTACCAGGACACCAGGACCTAGTAATCGATTAATCGTCCGAAAAGTAGTCATTACTAGTAGTGACACTTTACCACCTGGTAGCCCCCTCCCCCCGCACATTGGCGAGTCAAAGAGGTGCTGTCGAACGACAGGACCGTGTTATTTGGGTATTGCTCAAGAAATTCCGTTTTTTGTAACCGTGTCCGTGCCCACCAACCCAGGGTTCTCCAAAGTGCTGTCATGTGAACGCTGATTGAGATCCTTGAATGTCCCAGGCTTGTGGAACTTTCGGGGGTCTCAATCAAGGTTCACTGCCGAGGAATATCCCCCAGCTTGTTCATTTGGTTCTCTTGTCGCTGTCGACAACGAAACCACGGGTAAAGTTACCCGTAGGCCCCGTACAGTCTTAGCTGAGCTAGATCTGTGATACGTGGCGCACAGCCTAAAACATTGGATCACGCTCGTCTTGACAACAAGCCAAGAACACTCACCGCAGGGGACGAGTTGTTGTGCTGGCAAGCGTTCGAGTGGGAAAAGGTGAAAGAACGCTGCAACAGGTTTTAACTTTGGCGTCCACCAATCAGAGCTCGAGTCTGCGCCACACGTCGTTACATAAGCGTGGATCCCTTCAAGTTCTAATAGGAGACCGTTTGAATAATTTTAGTCGTGTCTGATGGCCTATAAATTGGCGACGACCGAGCAAGTCTACAACTCGTCCCGATGATTTTCACCCTCCCTCTGCTAGTGGTTTTCCACTTCTTGCACATGGTCCGTGCCTCGTGCTCCACGGACCTGTGCTATTATCTCCCTTTGCCACCTGTTCCCGTGTCAAATGAGACCAGAACGATACCCTGGGGTCAACCGACTATTCAATATGCAAACGGAACGACATGCTGCTCCTCGCTCGATCAAGTCCGGGATGCGCTCGACACCATTGACGCCCAGCTGCTAGAGCTCTTGTCAACAAGGTACGGAGAATGGAGTTTAGAAACCAAGTCACGTCGCTGATATCGTTGTGGGTTGCAGGGCAGCATACGTCCGAGAAGCCACACGCTTCAAGAGTACAGAAGCCAGTGTGAATGACCCAACGCGGAACGCACAAGTCATACAAGGGGCAATAGACGATGCACCTGCTGTTCATCTCCCTCAAATCGTAGCACAGATGGTGTACCAGAGCATCGTAAACTCCAGTGTGTTGTTTGAAGAGTGCATCGTACGTGACCAGTCTCACAAGTCGGCGGTGATCGGTGCTGATTCGTACCATAGTTCGATACATACGAAGGACCAAATTGATCGGCTCACGGTGTTGGCGGAAAATCAGTGCTCACTTGTCGCTATGTATGAGACCACGTTCATTGGACCACGCAGTCTGCAAGAGATGGTTGTCATTTCTGGGTCAAACACGTCACATACGGTGTGGGGTTACCGTTGAACGGAAATGAAGTGGAAGGACAATATTTGCTGGCCGTGGGATTGTACACGCACGATGCAATTTCAGAACGAACAACACTGCTAGTAAGTGCTTGCGGTCGCGGCGGATCCGTCGACTTCATCCCGAAATCTGGAGGGAACTGTTTCATACGCTGGTGTACTCCAGAAGCGCAACAATCCACCGGTATGACACCGAAAAGACATGGTAGCAAAGCTTCTGTGCTTGACAAACATTCCTGGAGCCTGTGCCAGTTTGGGGAAACCTACCCGACCACCTCCAAGCTCGAGTGATGCATAGGGAACATTAGTGAAATCATCTTGGAGTCTGAATTGTTATTGGCTTTGCAGCGAGTTAAATCCGGGGGCAGCGCGTAAGTTCAAGTTGATGTCGGGTATGAGCCAGTAACTGTCAGTAAGCACTTGGGAAAATTGGCACTGAGCCCAATGAAAGACGTGGGGAATTTTTGGTGCCAGAGTCGGGGGTGGGGCGCTGAACATGTTCTTCGGTTTCGAACACCTCCTTCAGCCCGAGTGAGAAGCTGCTCAAGCAGCTCAACCGACGACAAAACGCGCGAAATCGAAAATAGGCCCAAGCTGCTTGCTTGAAAGGTCGAAGGTCTCCCCAGCCCCCATCCGTCACGTACACCTATTGCGGTACGTCGGATTCGACGGAACCGCGTCAAAATCTCCATGTTACGGTCGAGGCTTTGGAAAGGGAGCCCTTGCTGGAAGAAGGTGACGCTAGATGAATGTTGGAGTCGAGGGTGAGATAATAGTCCCTTTCAAGTTCACGTCCACGGAGTCCTTTGCGAACATTTTGACCATTGGCAGCCACCAAAGGTCCCACTCAAATGTCAGCACGCCGGATGTGGTCGTACATATTCCAAACTCCAACATATATCGATTCGGGGACTCTACCATCGCTGCCCCCGTCTTTCGTGATGTTGACTGGACCGTCAAAGACGGCGAAAATTGGGCTGTCATAGGCAGTGGATCCAATCAAAAATCTGCCCTCTTGCAGGTACTGTACCGTATGAGTTAGATATCATGTCGGGGAGTGGTATTCACGATGAGAGATTCATAGACGTTGCGCGGAAATCTGAGGATTGCTCCTCCGCCTCCACCTCCCGGTGGTTTATTCCCATTCCTTTCGGGTCTACCTCGAGATCCGCATACCGCTATTGCTCTGGTATCTTTTTCTCATCGACCCAATTCAGCAGGCGGTGCATTCTACGATTACACTGCTCGGTATGGTGCGGTCAGAGAGGAGGACCGCATCACACTCAGAGAGAGCATGTTCGGAGAGCACGATTTCCTGAACCTTCGACCTAAAGGGCAGGCGACAACAAAGACACCCGCAGAACTCGCTGCTGAAAAAGTCAAGAAAGATATTTTCGAAGATTTAACTGCCAGACTAGGTCTATCGTCGTTACTGGATCTGCCCTTGGTGGCATTATCCAATGGGCAAACGCGTCGAGCACGCATCGTGAAGGCGATACTTTCGCAACCTGAACTTTTGCTGCTTGATGAGCCCTTAAGTTGGTCCTGGAACTCGAGAACCTGGCAGTGAGCTGATGTTGACTTCGCAGCTGGTCTTGATGCCAACAAGAGGCCGACGTTGCTGTCTGTCCTCCGATCCCTTCATGAAGCCCGTAGTCCACGAATCATCATGGGCCTGAGGATGCAGGATCCTGTGCCAGAGTGGATCACTCATCTTGCACTGGTTCACGATGGCAAAGTCCTCACCGGCACAAAGGAAGATATTCTTTCTGAACAAGCGATCCGCGAGGCAAAAGAAAACAGGGCTCGGACAACGATCTCGAGAACTTTAGAAAACAAAGATGAAGACGGAAAGCCTGTCGTCGTCTTGAAAAACGTCGACGTTGCATATGGTCCTCGTGAGGTAGATTTTTCATTGTCCATCTTGAAGAAATGTCTTACGTTGTATAGGTCCTGAAATCTATAAATTGGACCATTCGTGAAGGCCAACGTTGGCATCTTCAAGGCGCAAACGGTATGAACCCCATCAATGTTCGTGCTCCGCACTCATTAACAAACGACCGCTTTCAGGATCCGGTAAAACGACACTCTTATCACTCGTCACAGGAGATCACCCGCAGTCGTACATTCAACGAGGAGAATCCCATCTCGAGCTCTTCTCTCGGCCTCGCCAACGGATATCGACGCCCCATCTCCGTTCGCTAATTGGTGTCGTCTCCCCGGAGCTAGCAAACGCTTACCCAAGGCGTGCTCGAACTACCGTCTGGGAGGTCATCGGTACGGGCTTCGACGGCGCTTTTGTTACAGGTGGCAAAAGCGGCGTCGGGATCGGGATCGGCTTGGAGGGTGGACTGACAGACGATGTCAGGCAGTGGCGAATCAGTCGAGTCCGCGAGGTCCTACGCGGTCTTGGCCCGAGCTCGTGGGTTGCCGACTCTCCCAGTGCACGACGACCGAGAGTAGGCGGCGCCGAGCTGGCAGAAGCCGATGAGGCGTTCTCGAAAGGTGACTTTGTAGATCTTTCCCCGGGGGAACAGAGCATCGTGCTGCTTATGCGTGCGCTTGTCAGTCGTCCGCAGCTCGTGCTTCTAGACGAAGTATGGGCGGGAATGGACGATGGCATGGTTCGCGCTGCGAGGCGTTATCTCCGCGAGGGCGGCGTTGGAACAGATCAGGCGGTCGTCGTTATTAGCCACTGGGAAGAGGAAGTACCGTGGACGACGGAAGACGGTCTGAGGAAGTTCAGACTAGAGGACGGAGTTGGGAGAGCGGTATAGACTTGGAGCAGCATCCTACACATGTACGGACTCGTGATGCAGCCAAATTCATTCAGTACACAGACAGGCCTAAGTTTGTTACAACATGGGTACGAAGCGCAGAAACCGACAGAAACTTTTCGGTATACGTAGTACAGACGGGAATACGAGGTAGCAGTAGTACAAGGAATGAGAGACACTAATTCAAAATTCGAGGCAGGGCGGCATTCGCAGACTGGACATCTTTATAAGCTCGCCTCTTACCAAGGCATTTCCGAGACAGTACCCCATCCGCTTGTGGACGACTTCGCAGCAGTAGGGGCACCCCATCCACCTGCGGATGAGGAGGCAGCTTTAGAACCACGTCCCCGACGTCCAGAAGTCACGGCTGAGAAACCATCCTCGCCACCAGCAGCGCTTGCAGCCTCCACCTGATCAGCCCAGCTAGAGGAAACCTTCGTTTGGGCTGGTTTATTCTGGGGTTTGCCCTTGTTACCCGAGTCCTTGGCTTTTTTGGCTGGTTCCTTTTTGGCTGGTTCCTTTTTGGCTGGTTGAGCCGTGGCGCCCCAAGGATTGTAGCCATTCTCGGACACGCCCCAACTGACGTTGGACGTGGCATCCGAGGTGACATTGGGTTTGACCGCATTCTGGGCTTTGCCCTTGTTGCCCGGGCCACTGGCCTTTTTGGCTGGCTGAGCCGTGGCACCCCAAGGATTGAAACTAGTCTCGGACACGCCCCAACCGGCGTTGGACGCGACGTCCGGGGTTACGTTGGATTTGACCGCAGCCGCGTTGGGTTCGTCGTCGTCAGATTCAGAGTTGCCCCATCCATCTGCGGAGTGGACCTTTACTGCTTCTCGCTTCTCAATAGCATCAGCGGAAACGATCGTGCGGGGAGCCCCGCGCCAGTTTGTCTTAACGGGGGCACCGGGACCGCGGAAAGCGGTGTTGTTCTGCGCAGCGTTCCCAGCAGGCATACCACCCACTCTACCGGGCCTATCGGTAGCGCGAACCTTGGATTTCTTGCCCTTCACAGGAGCTTTCTTTCTGTCCTCCGCCTCCTTGGCCCTCTTCGCCAAGCGAAGCTGGTGTGCGTACTCGGCACAAATACCCTTCTTGCAGATGACCCCGTGCGCGTTGCACAAGAGCGGCGGCACGCGCTGTTCTTGCCCCGTCTTCCAAAGCGACTCCGCATCTTCTTCCACGTTGTCCCACCCCGACGGGGTGGTCTCGTGCGTCTGGGAAGGAGTATCATTCCAGTTACCAGGTGCGATAGAGTCCAGCTCTCCAAGGTCGTCATAGTCCTCAAGTTCTCTGATCTTCAGTCCGTGGAATTCCTCCTCCATGCTTTCGGAGAACTGGACATGGACACCGTACGGGTTGTCACTCTCGGTGGCTGGAGTGAGATCGGGCCCTGATTCGGAATCAGGGCTGGAAGTGTCGGCTCCCCAGCTAGCGACGCTAGAGTTAGTGGCGCGGTCAGGTACAGAGCGAGCATTGCCGTTCGAGGAACCAGGGCAGCCACTGGGAATTGGGAGGCCAGGGGGATGGAGGGGGGGTGAAGTGGCGCTGTTGCCCCATGCGTTCTGTCGGGCTGGGAGGCCGGGAGGGGCTGTGGGTGCTTGGATAGCAGATGCTGGGGGGGATATCGTCCGTGCCGCTGGGCTGTTCCGCCCAGAAACCGCTGGAGAGTCCTCCCAGTTCGTTACAGATGGGACAGGTGAGGTGGTGGATCCATGGGTATTGAGCCCTGCGAGATACAACGAAACACATAAAAACTTAGGGGCGAGCTATGAAAGATATAACGAGTAACTTACAGACGTTGTTCGATTTGACTGTAACATGCCCGCCACCGACAGCGGGCATTCTAACTCCAGTAGGAGGTCCTTGAGGGATGTTGGCGATCTTCCTCATACTTCCGTTCGCTGTAGGGTTCGTGAGGGTACCTTGAACCTTGGGGGGGCCTTTGGCCCACGCTCTAACCGGTTTACTCGGCGCTTTGACGGCTGGGGGCAAGGGTCCGTCTTGCTTTGTTTCGATCCACTGGGCAGATCCGACGACTGCGAAAAGGATGGGTCAGATGAGACCTGGACCAGACAGAAGAATTGTCTACTGACCAGGCTGAGGAGCGACGATGGTCTCGGGGGGAGAAACCACCACGGTACCTGGGAGGGGCCTGCACAAAGGATGGTTCGTCTGGTCCTCAACCGGCACGTCGCAGAAGTGAGTTTCAGGGTAAGGGGACTTGATGCACCTAAAAAAGACGAGGTTGCAAATTAGACGCAAATGGTGAGTGAGTTGATCGAAGTGATCAATATCGATCAAAACAATGAGGCTCCAGTGCGCTCACCTATTGTTCGGAGACCAAGCTTTGAACCAAGCGTCCTCTACGTCGATGCGCTTCCAGCCTGGAAAACGTATATCAGCTTGAGCCTTGACGACTGTCACTGGCACCCCTCTGAACGTAGTTCAAAGCCACGGAAGCAAAAAATCGACCATCGACGGACACGTGGGTGATAAGTGGTGGAGGAAAAACTGACCGTTTTTCTGGACAATCCTCCCAGTGTTGTAGGTGCAATAGAAAACCCGAGTGACTCTGTCCTTCTCATCTTGAGTTGGATTCTGGAGGAACTCGGACCAACGATGTTCCCCAAGGATGCGATCAAAATGGGCAAAGTATCTGTCGACTTCAATGATGACCATGTTGCGCGCCTGTCACATCGACATCATATCAGCCACCTTGCGGACTACTTTGGAACTAGCAAGTGCCCTGCTCCTGCTGGACGTTGCACGGATCGTTGGCAAAAAAAACTTACGCTTGGCTTGTGAAAAATTGCGAAAAAAGCGTTCTTGTCGATGCAGCACGCCACCCAACCTGCAAAGTCTTGTCTATCCTTTGGCAACTCCATATTGCAGGATCCGCTGATGGCATATGGATGTACGACGCTTAGATAGCGCGGTTCGTCATCAGCTGGAGGCGGGGTGGGTATACGTTTGGGCATGGTTGTAGTAAGAGAGAAGCAAACACGAGGTTTGGGTGTTGGTTTGGCGTGTTGAATTTGTTTGGTGGATTATGCAAGTAGTTGGACTGTGACGTTAGTACCTATCGAGAAATCTGTAGCCTTCGCCTGCATGCATAACCTTGCGATTGACAAGCATGCAAGCCTGGAGGTCGCCTGGTGGCACCTTGCTGTGCAGATTGCGTGTCCCTGAAGTCGGGGCTGGACGTCGGACCCTGTACTAGTTAAATAATTTGTTCTCGGCATCGAGTACTTTTATGCTTGCTGAACGCATCCACGTCGAAGGTTCCCTCAAGTACTTTGTTTTGGCTACGGAATGGCGGTCAATATTCAAGTTATCATCACAAGGCGTACGAAGAGGCACGATCAAGTGTACACGCACACGCACACACAGACGCAGCCCAACGTAAAGATGCAAGCGCAGATCACTATTGAGCGTAAACCTTATATCCCCTACTCCACGATGCACATATATACAAGGAGCTCATGCGGACATGTTCCAGGTTTTCGGGACCTTCGAGGCCCGCAAGCATATATGTGATGGGCTTCACTTCTATCCACCCAATTCAGTGAGGAATGCTTGAACATGGTCAAAACCATGCTCAGGCTCACAACCGGAGGTCTGTTTACAGTAAGCGTGATACATCAAAACTTGTCGCGTGACGGTTTGGCACGACATACTAATGACTCAGGCAGCCGATCCCCTTTGCAAATTTTCAAAGGCGCGAGGGAAGGTGGACCAAGCCAGGAAACTCCAGACGCCAGCACAGAGAAACCTCGGCCGGCCGGGCGACTTCTTCGGATTGAGGCTGTTCTGTTTGCTGCGCTGTCTTCGATGATGAAATAACAGTGTCAGAAATGTCATCATAATCGGATCCCCAAGTGGGCGACTTCTACGGTGGGAAGGTCAGATGAACCTCTTGTACAGATATATAAACCAGCCAAAGCTGTAATCAACCACTCAACCGCTTTTGCGACCTCTTCCTTCAGATACTTGAAACTTCCTCACAACTACTTGAGTACTACTCCGCATCCAGCATGAACTTGAAGTCTCTGGTAGCTCTCACCGTCGCAGCTTCTGCTGCCCCCCTGGTTACGGCCGGCCCCCTTGCGTATGGCCTGTGCCAAACAGGTATGTCCCTCTTCTGCTCCTTTCTATTCGTCTGTTCTCGTTCCAACCTGCTCATTCATCAGGCTGTAACGTCCTGGTTTGTGCATGCTATGCTGGCGCTGGGTTCACCTTTGGTGTGACCATCGTCGGGGCACCCCCCGCCATCTTAGCATGCAATGCCGGCCTGGGAACATGCATGGCTGCATGCGCAGCTACAGCGCTTATGTGCCCCATCCCTTGAATCCATGTTTCGTGAGTATCCAACCTAGCTCAGACGATGCAGTTGAGTTGTCTTACTGCTTGGGACACGAGGGACAGATCGAAATCATTGTACTACTATCGTTCACCTCATGTCTGTCGTCTAGTGGCATGGCTGTTTGCAGGGTGTTTGTCGTCCCGAAATTCGAGACCAGTGTAACTGTGTATTGTTGGTAGACTCTGTGCATCGAGTACACTGTATGGTACCCCATGACAGATTCGAATGTGACCTCTTTCTAATGTTTCGGTTTTTGTGGTCTGAGTTCCGTGTGAGAGGCATCAAACCTGGAGTCCTTGGCCAGCGAAGGTGTGCACTTCGACATACTCAGCTTTCCAACTCAGCGGCATTGCTCAAGGCTCCTTGCATTCTCTCTGACGCCACAAAGTTCGAGCGAGCCTTCACGCTTCAAGCTTCAAGTTTCCGATGGGGACGTTGGTTTCTGACGAGTAAAGCGTGGACTCCCCAAGCCGGGGTAAAGCCAGATGACGGTATGTTTATTCTCTTGGTTACAAACCTATCGATGAACAACTGGGAGGTCGATAAAGGAGAAACGTTGGTTGGTTCCACAAACGGGCTCAACGATTCGTGTCACTGATTTTAGTTATTCTCAGCATCAAGTACGCGTGTTGCCCAGACTACGTTATCTAAAGTTCCACTCGGATAGCACCGATTCGCTGGACTGCGGTGATCTGGACGCTTCCGAGTCTGCATCTCCAGGATTAATATTGCCTCTGCCCTTGAGTACCTTTGGATGCAGAATTCTTTGACGCAGCCGAACAGGTTGGAAAATGGAATTAACCACGGACCTACAACCACGAGAGATGAAGTACATTCCCTTGCACTAGTGCACATGAATTCCCCTGCTCCATGAGCCTCATGTATAAGAGGTTCGAGGAGCTAGCGCAGGACACGTTCCAAGGTTCTGGACGTCGATTGGGCTTGCCAGGTGTGATGGACTTCATTTTTAGGGGTGATGTACTGATAGGAGGCTTGCGTAGGGTTTCCTTTGCCGGTTGGTTCAGTGAAATTATCCCACCCTTTTGCAAATTTGCGAAGGTGCGAGGGAAAGCGGACCTACGTACCAGTAGCCTTGAGGCAATGAGCGCCGGAACAGACAAATTCAACTAGACGACTTCTTTGAATTGAGGCTGTTCTTGCTGTATTCAAACCTTACTAGGGTAACGGAATTAGCCTAAGCGTGGGCCCTGGTGACAGTGATCAGCGCAGGCTCAGAAAGGAACCCCTGTCACGGTGCAGATATATAAACCAGCCAGAACCATACTCAACTACTCAGCTACTTTCACAACTTCCCACTTCAACTCCCTCACAACCACTCCATATCCATTATGAACTTGAAGTCACTGGCAGCTCTGACTGTCGCAGCATCTGCTGCTCCTCTTGTTATGGCTGGCCCTCTTGCGTATGGCCTGTGCCAAACAGGTATGTCCCTCATCTAGTACTAGTTTCACCTTGTCTGCCCTTGTTCCGACCTGCTTGTTCATCAGGCTGTAACGTCCTGGTTGGTGCATGCTACGCTGGCGCTGGGTTCACCTTCGGCGTGACCATCGTTGGGGCACCTCCCGCCATCCTAGCATGCAATACCGGCCTAGGCGCATGCATGGCTGCATGCGCAGCCACAGCCCTCATCGCTCCCACCCCTTGAGTCCGAGTCATCTTATGCTGCGTGAGTACTCTTCCTAGCTCAGACGATGCCATCCAGTTGTCTTAATTGGGCTTGTGGCAGATCCGAAGTCATCGCACAGTAGTTACCCTCGCGTCGTGGAACGCCCGTCTGCGTGCAGTTTGTTCAAGTTGTCCCGAAAATCGAGACTAGTACAACCGTGTTTTTGTTGTTAGATTTCTGTGCATCGAGTACCCATGGCTTGGCACCCATCACAGAATATAACCCCCTTCCAGTGTTCCTGTCTATTCTCTGTATCTAAGTTCTGAGTTATAAAGGGGGATGAAAACTGCTCACCAAGTACGATCGGTGCAACAAGTACTCAACTCATTTTCCAACTCAGCGGCAATGCTTGTGAGGACATTCCGCAGCGCCCTCCAGATCGTCTCTGGCCAGCAATGTGCCAACTCCACAAATTGAATTCTTTCATCACGACAAAACTCAAGCAACCTTTTGTGCACGCCACTCTAATCTGTCGAGGAAAGTGTAGACCGCCCAAGTCGACCTGAAGTCAGTCAACGCGATGACGGTATGACTATTCTCTCGCAACTCTCTTGATGAACGAGGGATGAATGAGCAACATTAACATGTAGTTGTTTCGTCAAACAGGCTCATCCACAGCAGTGTCATGAAGAAGGTATGTCAGTGCAGGACGTGAGCGTTGAACACAACTGACAATCACTTTTCGGGAACATATCACCACCTCCATTGTTGAAACTTACAGCGTGCGCATTGCAAACTTGCCTCACCCGTAACACCTACAAACCAGAGAAGTGCGACGAGTATCTACGAAAACTGTATGTGTGTTGCTCCGAGATGTATAGAAGAGAAGGTGGCAATGCCGAGGTCGCTGCTTGTCCGACACTTGGCGTCGTTGAGCGCTGGTTACAGAGGCATCCCAGTCACGGTGCAAAGAAGTAACAACGAGGGTATGCTTGCCAGTGGACCAACCTATTGGACGTTGGAGCTGTGAATCGCCTGATCCTAGGAGTTTAACAAAGTCACTCAAAGGCCACCTGAGCTTTAATGGCGTCCTTCTGAGAGGCGGAAATAACATACACGCTGCCCGTGTCATCTGAGTTTGCAACGTCACTACATTATCTTGGCTCACCTTGGCTGACGCTGAAACGCTGAAGAATCGGGCAGTATACCCCGCGGAACATGATGAAATTAGTAGCCGCACTGCATGCACTGCCCACTCTATGTCAGTGCTGGCACCAATGAATAAGAGGCCCCATCTCTTCATCCAAATCGCCCTTCGGGACTCGAGACATCTTTAGTTGGCTTTCTCCCGACAATGCCAGTGGTCGTAGTCACTGTTACTTCTATTGTGACACCCACCAGTACACCAACTTCGGGTAATGCTTCTTCAACAGTGCATCCAGGAACGATCGCGGGAATCGTTATTGGGGTTCTTCTTGGGGGTGTCCTCTTCATAGGAGTCGTCTTGTATCTCCTCGACAGACGACATCGAGGACGGTTTACAAGGGTTGCGAACCCGGTTCATGAGCATGACTCGGGTTCCAGAGCCCTCGGAGGGTCTTTTGGCCAGCTCAGGAGTTTGGTACCAAGTACCAGTCGCTGGAGAAGACCGTGGTTCATAGGTCACTCACAACACCCTTCCGTTTCCCTTGAGCCCCTTATGGCTCCTGTCCCATGGCCATCACACACTTCCACTACCCGAGTTCACTTCTCAGATGCAACTCCTCTCCGCTCAGACTCTGTGTCTCCAGGACGACTAGTACTACCGGAAATCCCAGGTGCAGGAGACAGTCAGCATAGCTTTCACGATGTCATGTTGGATCATTTCGCGGAGGTCAGCCTCCAAGCAGCTGCTCCTGGAACCATCGCTCATCGAGGTGAATCACCCATTCTGAACGCCCCGTCTGCTCGCGGGCTCGAGCCTGCGTCCTCCAGAGCTTCACAGTCAAATTCAGGTGGCGCCTCACCTCAACCTCTGGACCCCTCCATTAATGAAGTTGCTCGCACCAGCTCTCATCTGGTCACTTTGGAGACCTACAGCCCGCCTGCACGAACTGAATTGCCCAGTCCACCGCCCAGCATTCAACCACGCCCTACGTTGTTCATCCACCGATTGTTAAAGTCTCGCGCCCAGGCTTCCGAGCCGATGCCTCTTTCACACCAGCCTTCTCTGGCTTATTCCCAGAGTCGCTCTACAACCATGGATTCATTACATGACCAGACTGACGTGGGAAAGCTTCTGGCCGATGCAGAAAGCAGGGCTGTTAGAGATGCTGAGGCGGCACACAGGGCGCAACGAGGTGTGGTATCTGACGGGGAGGACGGATACGAGGATGAACCGGATAGTCCTGCATCCGCGTACTCACAGCTTTCCGAGCCCGCGTCTGTTGACCACGAGGGGATGGTTACCTCAGATCCTTTCGCTCGGCCGAAAATGCCTCGGTCTCTCGACCGCCGGAAGTCCTCTCGACGACGCCTTCGTACGCCTGCACTGCCTACGGAGCTCCCCTCCGTTGCAGAGGTACCCGATACGCCAAGCGGCATCAACTCACCTACCTTTCGTCCACCATCGACAATTGCGAGTTCGTCACTTCACGCAGCAGTCTCTCATGGGCAAGTCTCGCGTCCACAGTCCTTAGCGCAAGATCACCCCAATTCCTTCCCTTTGCTCACTTCCACCGCCTTTGGAAAGAGCACTTCCTCTGCCGCTTCTGCGGGCTCCATTTCGTCTGGTGCGGGCCGGGGCTCGAATTCAAGTGGTCGGGCTTCACGGTACCCTTCGCTTGCGGCATCTAGTCTTGGTCAGTCATCGGGGTCTCAACCGCACTCGGAAGGCGGCACGGACTGGCATCACCCGCCTGCAGGTCTTGCAGGTCTGAAAAACCTGCAGATGGCGCCCATGCAGAATCCACATTCTCCTGTCGAACTGCCATTGCCATCGCTACCTTCAGATACGCCGTTTTCTTCGGCTCACCCTGCTTCTGAGCACATAAAACCTGGCAAGCGAGCGCACCTTCGCGGAGGGACCAGTAGTTCGATTCCCGAGGTTGAAAGGAGGTCAGTGATGCAAGGCGGGATTGCGAGCATCGACGTTGCGTGGTGAGGGACAGGACGATTGTTGGATTCTAATCTTATGATAACTATGACACACCGGACACTTTCATTACATTTTGGCTAGTTTAATGTCGCTTATTTCCCTAGGTTTTTGGACAACGTTCATACTCTTTTTCTCTTCGGACTCTTGTAGTTGTTACTACTACTGCTCGTGTACAGAATAATCTGATGAGCAGGAAAGGTTAATGGACAAGTGGCAGCCTTATGTTGCACACAACCAGGAGAGTTGAGGTCGACTATTTCATCTAGCGAGGCTTTGTCGTCATGGGGTACGCTCGGTTGGTGAGCGGGCTTACGTAAGAGCGTGCCCCAGGGGCAAGTACTCTGGAACACGACGGCTGTGTGGCGACCCCAGACAGGGCGCGTCGTCGTCGTCGACGACGACCTCGGGCCATTTTTGGACGGGGGAGGAGGCGGCGTGTCGGCTAATCGACGAGACATGTACCTAGATTAGATAGTGGGTGTGATAATCTAGTTACTCCGAGCCCGAATACGTGTGCCGTCATTGAGTAATCGCGAAAACGGGCCCAGCGTGCCCCATGGACGAAAAATCGTCTGGTTTTCCATGGGGCGCGCTCGCCCGTAAAAAAACCAGGCACTCGGCCAAAAGCAGCATGCCCATGGTGAACCAGATGGGTTTTTTCATGCATGGGGCACGCTGCCTTTGCTTGGATACCCGATCTACATTGTTTATGACAGCGGGAGGTGACTCTATCACCTCATTTCACATCAATCAATTCGTGCACCCTCGTCAGATGCGTTTTTGCGGTCAAAAAAAATGCCCCCATGGGGGCCACATATTCTACATATTTACACGTCCTACGTACAAATTTTCTGCAGCGTTTCCGCCGCAGAAATGAGTGTTTCCCTCCTCGCAAAGGTTGGCCTTGGCAAAGTCGGGGTCGCGTTTGCCGGCGTTTGCCGCCGCCGACCAATCTTGCCTGTTTCGTTACCTCGTGCGTGCCCCAGGGCAATCTAAAGGTTGCATCCAGTAAGTTGTCTGGCGGATAAATCCGTTGTCAGTTGATCACGGCAGTCAAGCGGCATCTCTAAGGCGGAGAGCGACGTGTCGAGGAGGTGGATCTCCGTGGTCGTAGCTACGTTGTGCAAATGATCCTGGCCATCGGGCGTCGTAACATGTCGTGGCTCGCATCATGGCCAACGTGGAACGTTTCAAACTGGGGGTGGGGACGCAACACGTCACGTCTCGTTCATCCCCCTCTCCTCTTCGTTCGTCGCGTCATTTTTCTGTGCACAGGCGATGTGGACTGGGCTTCGACGTCGTCGTTGTCGTGGTATGTTCTGGTGGCCACAGCGCGTCATTATGGAGCCTTTCACTTGAATAAAATCTATGTTTGCATCAATGCATGCATGCAAAACAAAGGTCAACTTGTTGGGTTCATACTTCAAGTGGCAATTTGTATGTTCTACCAACTTCGGACTTGGCAAAGTCACCAGTTGGCAACGACGACCCCTAGCTAATTCTCAAACATGCAAAAAAATCACCACACGCATGTTGTTATGCAGGAACCTGGAAATTTTCTAGCCCAAGGCCAGGATGTTACAGTCACTCCCTGGTCACCGTGCACCAACTCTTTCAGCGTCTTGAAACGGTTCGCAAGGGTGCCTACGGTTGCGTTCACGAAGGCGTCCATATACCCACAGGGAACATCGTGGCTCTCAAGATCATAACCTGGATATAGCAGACTCAGCGACGACGTCAGGCAATTCAGCGCGACTCGGAAGTGGCACTTTCGACCCAACCTCGTGACGCCCCGAATGTTACCAAGTACACTCCTGCAGATTTCAAAAGACGGGGCACTTGAAGAACTTTTCATAGTCATAACCACTCCTTCCGTAGTTTCCACCCACACCAAGCCGCCTGCGGACGTCGTTCTCTTTGATGACGGCACAGCACTGCACGACGCTCTCGAAGCACCTTCGCATTGACTTGCCTTCGACGTCGCGCGCTGATATCCAGCTCATGGGAATGTCTGACTCGCTTTCGCTATCACCATCGTCCCTCGTCCACTGCTCAGTCTGATTGGCTCAAACCCTTTGGGCAGCCGCACTGTCACTTCCCATCACGTGAACTTGAAGTACCTCACCGCACCGCCCAAATGGATCTGCAAAGTTCTCCCATACCACGCTTGTACCACGTCGCTATCTCTAACATCAGTACCTGCGGGGTCTACTCTTGGCCCTCCCATTTTCCCACCCAACTTTGTGTCTGATGGAATTACCGGAGGCCACAAATTCTCACCTCGCTCGGACAGTGGACGGTCTTACCAAATGGTTTCCCGTCATCGAGGTCGGCCTCGCCAACACACTAGACCAGCCAAGTGGTGACGCAATTGAGGAAGAATAGGAAGAGATGCCTACGGAGGAAGGATTCTTCACAGTTATCAGTGATGCGCAAATCGACGCCTATGTGCCTCCGGGGCGAGCTATGACTATAGATGTTCCTTGACCCTACTTAGGGCTGTCATATTTCACGTGCTCTCCTGCTAGCCATCTATTGGTATGTGTATCCTACCCATCTACCTTGGGTGTGCTACTGTCGCATTTGCCTTCGTACCCATTTGAACCCTCCCCATGGTGACTTGAGATATAATTATGTTCAACGAGGTAATTGGCGATAACCTCAACCGCACGGGTCACGTCGCATTGATCAGTTTTGATATGAATTTCAGGCTTCTCAGGATCCTCATAAGGTGCAGATATTCCAGTGAAATCTGATGACCGTGAGTGGCATGCTTGTTCAGAAAGAATAGGCTCACTTTTGATCTCCCCAGCACGGGCTTTCCTGTACAAACCCTTGGGGTCACGCTGCTCCACAACACTGAGGGGAGCATCTACGAAGACCTCGATAAAGGCTAAATTGGCTTTCTCGTGGAGTTCGCGAGCTATTTCTCGGTCTGCACGATATGGTGATATGAAAGCGGTGATTGCAATGCAACCCGAATCTGCGAACAATTTTGATACCTTGTGATATCCTCAAACTATCAGATCGACAATCAGGTCTGTGATTTTGCTCATACCTCTCCGATCCGTCTGATGTTTTCAACGCGAGACTGCTCGTCAAACCCAAGGTCTTTGTTCAAACCAAAGCGGACGTTATCGCCATCAAGGCGGTATGTAAACCTCTGCTGGTGTAGAAGATGCTGCTCGAGGGCGCAGGCGATGGTGGACTGTAGAAAATGAGTGCAGCCAGGACCTGCGACTGTGAACATTTCCCGCGTACTTTCCCGCTAGCACTAAGGCCAGTTAACCAAATGGTGATCCCCTTCTGCTTTAACAACTTGAATCGTTCGGCGGCATCGACCGAACCTGATGACCGTTAGTTTCATGCAATGATCTTGAATCTGTTTGCCCACCCTCATGAAAGGTGATATTGGTGGCCATTGCAGAAGGGGAAAATGTCAGTGAGAGTAGGGGACAAAGCCGCTTTCACTCGGGTAACCCGTGGCAGCACCTGCCACCTGTCCGCCCGGAAATGGGAATTTTGTTGGTAATTCCAAAACCTTGAACTGGCGTTTTTTTTGGAGGGTCACATCTCAGACTCGACAGTATCGACATGAATCTTACTTTAGACAAGCCTCGCATTCCTTCTTTGTGCGCGCTTCGAACTCCTGACTTGCTCTACAATGCAAACGGCCCGATCTGAATCACGCTCTGAAGGGTTCGAAACAGACACCTACATCACACAAGCAACGAGACACGCTTGCAACAGGCGGGTCTCCCGATGAGAGCGTATTTTTCTCGGGATATCATAAAGGTCCTTCTTCTACAAGGGACCATGAAATAGTTTATTTCAAAAATGAAGGAGGGTCGACATCGCGATTCTGCGAAGCACCACTGACTGCGGACGTCTACTACCCCATCCATGCTCATCACCTTCCCTCGGTACACGCCCTCTCTTCTATGTTTCGGATCGAAACACAAAGCAGATAGCGAAGAAGTGGATTAGACATGGCAGAGACCAAGAATGAAGAATTAATAATGGGGTTGAGAAAAATGATGCTGGGAGAGGATCATTACCCATCTTTGCAGGTTGTGTACTGGTACGTCTCGTCAGTTTTACATTCTCTTTGATTCCTCACTCATATACCACGTGCTACGGTACCCATGCTGGTCTTTCTTATGGCCTGGGGAAGTACCTAGCTTTCGACTGCGAAATGGTCGGCGTCGGTATTGAAGATGCCAGATCCTTGCAGGGGTAATCATACCCAACGTGTTTGTTCGATGATGGGAGCAGGTCATCGATCACCGGACGCAGTGGAATGGTTATGAGGGGTGATCCGGGTGGGGAGGGAGGTGATTCATTAACATATAGACACCGTCTCATTCAGTCACGCCGTTCAGTACTGCGCGTACTCGTCCGACAAGAGTTGGGATTGTGATGCATGGCGGTGGACATAGCAGTACCCCATGATTCACCTTTTCTTCGGCAACAACGCCGTCCCCCCATCGTGACTCGACATGTTCTATGTTATCATTGCCTTGAGCGCTGTCGCGGTCGTTCATACCCGCAACATGCATTCCACGGACAGGTTACAGACTGACGGAACTCCTGGCCGTCCCACGCACGTTGCTAAGGGGCGAGCGAAGTGGACCTTTCGCTGAAGAGTCCGTGCTTCCATATCGTTCAATTTGGGTATGCTACCTTGGGCGACGCAATGACGGGCGTGGGGTTTCGAATCCTTCCCACCATCCTCGCTTGGCGACATCATTACACAATATTGGGTTTGAGGCAGCCCGGATATCTCAGGATGCAGTAGACAGAAAGTGCTTCTTTTTTTTGCGGTTCCCTCCGTAGTCGGGTGCAGATAGGGGGCCGCACCACCCGCAGTACGAACAGTTTTGAGTCAGCAGACAAGATTTTTGGGGCACAAGTCGGTGCGTTTTGCCTCCACCCGAAATTAATATTTCATAGATTTTGCTGAAATGTGACTTAGGTATTGTTTTTTGGAATTTTAGAGAGGTGGGGTAAGATGGATTCGCATGACGACAATGTACCTTACAGGCATTGCCATGGTACGGTATGTGTGCGGCTAATATCTCATTTCCGCAGTGACTATATGGTTGCATGTCGGATCATGTATGGAATGTCGTGTTTTCATCACATCGTTGTCGCATTCACTCACTTGAAACCAGCAGGGATCGCGATCGGTGGGACATTCGGGAGAATCGTCTTTACCTTGTCTGATCTTTCGAATTTCGAGAGTTGTACCAGCTGGATACGTCCATGTCCTATATAAATGTTGGACTCTTGAGTCCGTCTCGATGCCATCCCTCACACGTAACGTTTGTTGTGGGACTACACCATCATGAAGCTCAGTAAGAACAAGGTCACATGTACGAGTCTTATACTGCGCCCCCCTGTAATTCCCAGTGACCCAGATGCCCCCCAGTCAAAAACGGAGAGCCCGATGCTCCCAAAAAGCCTAGCTTTTGGAAGCTAGTCGACTGGGGGCTGATGGCTGCTCTCCTGTTCCCGACCCTTCTCGAAACTCTAGATTACACAGGTACTGTTGTCGTCTCCGATGTCAACCCCGCGACTGACCTTACACACTAGTGGTGGCAACCGCTCAACCCCGCCTTGCAGTAAGTGCTTCACCGCCAGATGTTGCAAAATTCCCACATCCTTTCCAACAGTCTGTGTTCAATGCACTCAATCTGCAAAGGTTCGTTGTGTGTCACGACCTCTTGTAATGGAGTCTCACCCGCCGTACTATTTCACAGCTATATTGGCACCTCGTACTTGCTGTCCTCCACTGTTTTCCTCCCTTTCTTCGCATCGGTCGCAGATATATATGGAAGATATTTTGGATTTCAGGTGTCTCTGCTCCTCTTTCTTATCGGAAGTGCCGTTTCCACCGGTGCGGTGAACATGGCCATGGTTCTGGCCGGGAGAGGTATTGCCGGTATTGGCGCTGCTGGCCTGTTGACGGTCTGTAAACTCCCAATCTCGCCTACATCTCTTCACTAAATAATGTATACTTAGATCGTTCGAACGGTTTTGTCAGACACGCGGTCGTTGGACACCAATAGCATACGGCAATCTTGTCTATTTCTATTATACTCTATAGGCATCACGGTTGGTCCTGTCATCGGAGGCTCTTTGGCGACGGCCAATTTTCGCTGGGTGTTCGGTATCAACTTGCCTTTCACGGCTCTCGCGATCTTCTTCTGCTACCTTTTTCTCCCGAAGAACACTCGCGGCGCGCAGAAGTCCGATGTGCTTCCCACTCATGACGGCCGCGTCGAGACATGGCTATCTAAACTAGTCCTCATCGACTGGGTTGGCACGTTCCTTTTCTGCATTGGGGGAATCCTTATGCTACTTGCTCTCAACTGGGGATCCAGCGACAACTGGAAGTCGACTCGCGTCATTGCCGGCATCATCCTCGGCGCTTTCTCCCTTGTTCTCTGTATGGCCTGGGAGGTCATCCTCGAGCGGAAACGTCTTTCCCCTGCCTGCATGACCGGTATCTATCGAGCACATCCGATGATACCAATCGTGATGTTCTCCTCGTTCGACACATGCGTAATACAATACGGAGCGTTTGTTTCCGGTATTTTCTTGTTTGTCATGTTCTACTTTGTTTCCATCTTCGCGACCATCGTCACTGGACTTTCGGCCACTCAGGCCGGTATTCAGTTGCTCTATTTTTCGCTCGGCCTTGGCCTTGGAACTTTGGTCGCTATCCGGATGGTCGCAATCTTGAGACAGGTGAGGGTTGAGTTGTTCTCTTCTGGTTATCTCACTAACCGCCGATAGCCCATATATCCCATAGTGCTCGGATTCGTGATGATGACGGTTTCTCTAGGACTGGCCTCGATGGCCATTCAGAAGAACAGCCAGGGAGAAGTCAACGGTTTTCTCGTGATGATCGGTTTTGGTATCGCCCTAACAGCCAGTCCGTCGGCCGTCCATGCTCGCTTCATGAAGCCGGATCATGTCGCGATCACTAACGCTATGCTCCTTTTCGTACGTTCTTCTGCCGTGCCCCCTGGCGTGCACTAAGCTTTCATTTAGTTCCGAACGTTAGGTGGCACCGTCGGACTCACTCAGTGCTTCACTATCATGAATGCCAGAGCTGACTCCTACATAAATTCACAGATCAGCTCTGGGGCAGCACCGAAGTCCGACCTCGCGGTCCTCGCAGCGGTTTTCCATCGTGATGGTCTGACTACCATCACCGCCCTTGATGGGTTGCCATCGGGGGTGCAGAGCATCATTCGTGATGCTTTTCGTGATGCTCTTTATTGGAGCTTCATCTCGTTGCTTCCTTGGGCTGCACTGGCGACGATTCTTTCAATGTTCTTATCAAATATCCCGGACACAGATTCAGCTAGAGACTCGACCCTTCAAGGAGATGATGGTGAGATAGAGCGAAAAACCGAGGAAACCGAGGCGAAGTCTGTGACTTCTGAGACACATTAGAAACCTCCCATAAGCCCGAGTTGCCAGAATCCGTGTCTGGGACCACGCGAGGGGATTCGTGAGCTCTGTCAAACACGTATGGAAAGAGCTATGTATCATTGTATGATAATGTAACTACATAAATATTAAGGCAGTGAGCATATACACATGAGCCACACCATGCTTCTTACCTGTCCGTGTTAGAGCCAGCAGGCCTCTCTCAACGTGCAGCGGGGTTTGTTTTCCATCCATATGCTCGCACAGGCGCACCATCGGCACCGTGTATGCTCAAAGGCATTAAACTTACCCACACCTCTTCGCCTCCGCCTACATCAACCAAATCCCCAACCCCCCTCAAATTCTCACAAATAAGCACCCCGCTGCCCAGTAGCACTTCATGCACGCCCCAGCCGTGGTTCGTCTCTGTGTTCTCGTCGACAGGGGTCTCGTCGGGACTTAACACATCCACACCTACGACCTTCGCGCCATGATCGCGCAGCTTTCCTGCCACCTCACGCGAGAAGTAAGGGTGTGCGAAGTATTTGGGTGTGCCCCAGTGGACCTCCCACCCCGTCCAGAGAAGAACGATATCCGCTTTCCCATCTGCACGAGAACCGACCTGGGATAACTCTGATGCGATCGTGGTGGAGCTGGACAAGGCCGCCCAGTCGATCATCGCGCGCTCCTTCGCAAGATGTCTGACATCGAGCACGACCGCACGGCCTACGAACCTCTCAAGCTCGATCTCGTGTAGTTTTTTCCCGGAGGGAAAGAAATGAAAAGGAGCGTCGATGTGTGTGCCTGTATGTGTGCCGAGCGAGAGGTGAGTGACGGTGACGACCATGTCGGGGGTGTTGGGGACGCCCGAGTCGTTGTTGTTGATCGTGGCGCTGGTATTGGAGGCCCGGGAGTCGGACTTGGAGCTCGTAAGAGGGAAGGAACATGCGAGGTGCGTTTTTAATTCGGGATCGCCTGGGTAGCATGGCATTGGCTCGGCGAGGGGGTGAGAAAGATCGACGAGCAACGATTGGGTGATGGGGTGCATATTTTTTTTGAGTGCTCTTCCGTTGTCAACTTGTGGGCAAGAGAAATGATTTACAATCGTAAGTAGTGGTTAGTATGCAAGTACTGGTCAGTGTGTGCACACCCTGCCAGGCGGAGTTTGACTCGGAGCACTGTGACCGGAAGCTCACATGGACACTGTTACTTCAGGCAGTGCGGCGCCCACCGCCTGTCGGGGCCTCTACTCAAGATTGACCTGGTTAGCGATGGTCCAGCAACTTTGCCAGACATCACTCAGTGAACCAAGTACGGCTGTGCATCCGCGATATTTGAGGTCGAGGAACACACTACTGTACCTTTAGTTCAGGCATCCCCCAGCTGTGGAAAACGCGTGCTCATAGAAGGTGCTTCTGACGAGGACTCTCCTTGCACACTGTTCGAGTTCTACCAGATCGACCTAGGACACAGGCATGTCGATGAACGCGATGATGGGCGGCAGGTAGATGCTTTTAGAGTGGATAAAAGGCTTGTGAAATAGCGAACTGTTTACTAAACATCGATCCTCGTCAAATATCCTTACTCCAACACTCCACGCCATCTACACATCCCACTTTGGAATTGGGAGACGAGGTGGGAGCCTGGTTCGCCATCCTCCGCCCCCTGATTTAGGTTTGTCCTCCAACACTGCGGGCTTGGTTTGTTTCACAGCCACTGCACCTTGTGGTGGTTGTGTCGAGGCGGCTACCTTGTCTGCAGTCCCTCGGAGATTGTGTCTTCCCCCGCCATTGCTTATCGGTTCATTGGTTCCTTGCGGCAGTCCGATTGCAGGGGTCGACGGGGAGCCAGGCGGCGACAATCGGATTGAAGGCGAATGGGGCATCAGACCATTGACAAGTTTCTCGACGCTAGAGCCTGAGTTTGTGGTTGTCTTATCCCTTTCTACTCGAGGAGAGCCAAGGGGAAGGGGGGATAGTAATGGTTGGTGCTGGTGCCACGGAGATCCCTGTGAGGGTGAAGGCACAACGGTGAGCCCCGCGATATGGTGAGGAAAGCAGAACAGCGGTGCTCACGTTTTCAATAGGACTTGGGCTACCTGGCCACTGCCTAGCTCTTTCGACATCCCTGCTGTAAGACAGTGGACCTCCGACGTGAATGTAGCTCAGTCTGCGCTTTGGCATCGGCGGCCTGCGCACTTTAAGGCGGAGGCGCGGTCGAGAAAGACTGTTGGGTTGTAAAAGGCTGGCGTGCCCAGACTCGGAGGGCGGGTCTGAGGGAGGAGTGATGAAGTCCTCAGAGAGTGAGAGATCGCCGTATGCGCTCAGAGTGTGTTCTTCTTCTGACTCTCCGCGTGCGCTTGCATCTAAAGTAGCATTCGAATGGTCCTCGGACGAGGGGTTGTAAGCAGGCTCTGAGGGCAGCGTAGCATCAAGTGGCAGAGAAAATACGAGGACGCGCTCGCAACGAGACTTGGAAGGCGCCAGGATGTGGGTTGGCTTTACGTCGGTGAACGCAACCGTTTTGTTTGGCGGTGGGGTGTCCTGTTGCCACCAGGAAATCTTGATTAGGTTCGAACACAATTGTAGATTCTGATTAGAGCACTCACTGGAAGCATTTGAGTAGGAGGGGTTAATGTTAGACCAGGCATAGCAGAGTTGATCAGGATCTTGGAGCACCCTAATGAGGCAGACACGCAAGAAGGGTGAAGAGGAACACCGAGGGGCATTACATTAGTGTGCCACTCTATGAGATTTATATACCGTGCTGCGGTGGACATTAGCCACTGTGGATACCATTTGACCACAATTGTGCGCCACACCACCGCTACTCACAGGTCTAAGCCCTTCATTTTCATTTTGTTCCTCCCTTGTGATATGGACGAATGCCTTGCGCCAAGTGGTAACCATGAAGGCGTGCGATTGCACTTAGCCCCTGGCTGAGCAGGACAGTCCACTCAGCTCCTTCAGGCGCTCTCCGTTATTCTCCTCGAATGCTGGACTGGCGTGGAGTGTGTGCCTGTGTAGTTACACTGGGCGCTGATTCATGGAGGACCAGAATACGAGTTTGGGGGCTATACGGCCTTGTGTGATATCAGTCAAATGCTGTAATGGCTTCCGACAAGCAACTGTACTTTTGGGGGACGTTTCGCGATATACCACCAGACGAAATCCATATGAACCACAAAAAGCCCCACCCCTCCGCACAAGGGCGCACGTACCAAGGTCCAAGGTGATCATTTATGGTTTTCTTGGTCCTCGAAGGACAGCCTAATTGATATTGTAAATAGTGCCAAATAACGCGTACGTGTGGGCGCATCACGTGTCATTACCACGTTGTCAACGGGTTTGGATGATCCCTTGAAGCCAAACTCACCAAGGCTGTTGCAGGCTCTTGGTACGTCGCTTATTCCCAACTTGAAGCTACCTCGCTTCCTCTGTGATACGTGTCCAGGACAAAATCAACAGTCGCTGGACAAGCCAAGGTTGTGACAGGCGTCGTCGCACCCCATCCATCTACACCCACATACAATCCCCAGAGCGTCAATTGTGTAGCGCCTTAGGATGGAAGCACAACCCACCGTGATGCCTCTGCCTTCCTGTTCAAACTTGTCAATAGACCTTCATCAGACCGAGGGCTCCAGCCCTCTTGCGATCGCTGCCAGGACGGCGGGAGAAGTGATACCACCACCTTTTATTAGAATCATAGATGCTACACCCCAAAAGTCATTTGTTGTATCGTCTTCTGCTGGGTCAACCATGTCTACTTCCGCTACAGCGTCAGGCTCTGGAACGGCCACGGACTCGTTGTACCGCCTTCTTTATCGCGGTGCCCTGTCACTTCCAGACTCATACCTTCTTCTCGATGGACTTACGTTTTCGGCGCGACTCCCTAGCCACCTTCCATCCGCTATGTACGACTCCCCATCTCACTCGCTTTCGCAGTCAGACTCTTTTGCACGGGATTTGATGCATAACCCTCTTGCTCTGACCCTTGAAAGTATGCGTGGACGTCCGTCACTCCGTCTTAAGGGAACCGTATACTTGAAAGATGTGTGGATAGATGATGCGGGTGAAGTTTACATGTGGGTCCTGGTGTTCTTTTGAGGGACTGCAGGGCCGATGGTTGGCGTCCCGATCTCCCGGAACGCGCACCGACGTCTTCGTTACAGGGATATCCACCCATTTGCGACCCTCAGTAGGGTCTATTTCGAGAACATCCTTTGCCTATCACCCTTTATTCCGGCCTCCCACGATATGTATGGACCAAAGAGGACCGAAGTAGGTGTTCGTGTCTCTCTAGGGGACACGGGTAAGTTTCTTTCCTTCGATACGTGCCACTCAGTGACATATTGTCGTAGATGGACCAGAAACCACTGAAATAATCATATACGGAGAGGCCGACACTTTGCTATGCTCCCCTCGATTCTCTTCAGCTGCACCTTCTTCCGAGTCCTCTGGATCGCCGCCCCTGACAATCCGCGTCGCGCGCATAACCCCTACTCCACGTCCCCCTCGTCCGGACGACCCAACACCCCGCAAACCACCTGCACATCTATATGGCGGCTCTGCAATCAGAGAGCTCGGGGCTAATAAACGCATCAAACCGCAGTCCATAAGTGGGAAAGACAAGGCGAAGGCCAACAAACGGGACGAAAATGATATCGTCCGTCGTGCTAGAGAGGTGATGTTACACCTCCCTGGTTCCAAAGCCCCGGTGAATGGGCGTGCGAAGGCAAATGACAAAAGCATGGAGAGTATCGCAGACAAGACGAAGCAGAAAAGCCATGGCAAGGGTCAGCCAAGTTCTAAGGACTCCGTTTTTAAAGTCCCAGAGCTTCCTGCTAAGGCCCGCCGGAGACAAGAAGATGCAGGGACGGACGTGTTTGGGATTGTTGAGCCGCCACTGACCTCCACGAACGGGAGTAGTGCGAAAGGGAAGGGCAAAGCCAAGGACACCGACCTCGATGACGAAGATGGTGAGAGCTCAACCGAGGCTACGAACAAAATTGTGAGAGCCTACCTTTTTGACGAACGTGTAACGTTCACTGAGTACGGATTTAGGTTCTTAAAAAGTCAGCCGTCCGTCACCTCGCGAATGTTGGAATATCGCGCACACATCCAGAGTTCAAGGATCTCTTTGGTTTTGTGTATCGTGGGGCTGCATTCGCCCTTGTAAGTCCTTTCGTCTATTCCACCACCTTTAGCAGTGGCTCTTGGGAAGGGGATACACATCATCTAACTCAACCGCGGTTTTATATTGCATAGCGCGCACAGATAAAGACTTCGCAACCAAGTACGCAGGCGGTGGAAGCAATCACCGAAGCACACGTGAAGCTGTACGTGCTGACCCCTGATACCCAGGAGGCGGGTACATCTGGACGGGGCAGAGGAGCCCTGCATCGTACGACAAGTAGTTTTGAAGCTGACAGTTGGGAATAACGTTGACAATGGGAAACCTCCGACCGTTGGGTGCCTTCTTCAGGGTTCGGGCGAGGATTTCCTGGGGGGTCAGGATTGTCCATCAATTTGCTATATGGTAAATACTCCGTTCCACCATCCGGCCTTTTATTTTACCTATGGTATGAGTCCCCCACGCGAAACAAGGTCGTATCCGGCGCTTATCGAACTTCTGCGGCGAATCCAATCACGGATGGATATAGACCCCAACTCATTGGGCCCCGGTTCGATGCCCTCTGCGAAGCATTGCGTATCCATGCACTCTGTCGAATCGTGGAAAGCATTGCACTTCCCAGGTAGTGTTGCTGTATATCCGTGCATTTATGGCGCACTGCTGCTCGATGGCCTCCACATCCTCACTTGTACACCTCAGGCTGTATCGCGGGAGGTGGGGAAACTAGCGATCGAAGACGACGGGGCAAGTTTGTGATGCTTTCAGCTGCTGACAGACGATCGAATGGAACCCCTGATCTGGTGCGTTAGGTGCAACAAGGCGGGTGATGCAGCGTTCGCTGTGACACTTGAGTGCTTGAGCTTGAAGTTTGAGGCCGCATCGAACCCAGGTTTCCTGGCCCTCTCTTCCACATCGGAAATCTCACTACTCCAAGCTCATTGGGTGTGGTCGCCATGCGGTGACAAGACTGTCACCCTGTTTTCATCCCTTCTGCCTCACAGATAGCCACCTAACCCGACCACAATGCAGGGCGCTTGAGGATGATGTTTTGGTTGGCAATTTACGACGGCTGTGAGGGAGGACTCACGTTCAAATTCCGTTTTGCTTGCTCCCGTGTATGAGAGTATTGTTCGGCCAGTGGTCTGATTTCGAACCCTAGTGGCATGTGTATTCTTAGTCGATACAGTAGCAAGTAACTGAATTGCCCCGAGAGAGAGAACATGTACGACTCGGTAACCACTAGCAAGGCAAACCCATCGTAAGCTCGAAGAAAATTGAATAGGGAATGAAAGTGAAGTCCTGCTTCTCCTACTCCTCCGTTACATATAATTAAACCATTATAATTATTGGATTGTCAATGTACTTTTTTTGTGCAGGATGGAAAGGCTTAATTGACTTTCCTCTGCGGACCAGCTTCAGGATAAACCTCCTGGACAAGTTCCTTAAACGCCATATCCTGCTCGTATTGTTCGCGAGTCTGAGTCACGATGACTTGAAGCACTGGCTGGCTAGCCGAAAGCTTCGCGCGCTCAGCCTGAATGACATCAAGGTCCTGCTCAAAAGCGGTGGTGCTGAAACAGCTGAGTGCTTGAAGGACCGGGCTCAGTGGACGCGCGAACGGACTGCCTGCGCGCGATGCGATTGGGCTCGAAGGTTTAGAGAAAAGTCCCTTGATATGAGACTGAGGAGAGGGGCGGATGATGGTGCGGGTGATGATGAGGTCGTCCCGGTCAAAAGTATCAACTTGACGCGAGCGAGTGGGACAGTTGACTCCGAAATCATTCTCGGCAGTCGAGGAAGGCGTCGTAAAGTACGTTGACGACGACCGGGATGATGAAGGAGAAGCAGAGGAGTCGGAAGTGGAGTCCGATTCAGAGTCTGAAAACGCCGACGGTATCACGTCTGTGGCAGTCGAGACGTCTATGGGCACCACCACCAATTCATGGTCACTCCACATGCCACCAACTGCCCCAAGTTCAAGTTCTGGCTGCGAGGCTTTGCGAAGGATCTGGCCCATATCCTGTTTGGACGAATCAAGAGCGAGGTTAGAATGAATTTTCTGAAAAAAGGATTGAGCCGCGAGGTGAGAGGTGGTGAGGGCAGGCACTGACCTTGCAGCGCAGGGGATCAAACCGTTGAGCATCCATGGCCTCATAGCGTGCGGTATTCATGATGGAAGATAAGAGGAGGTAGAACGGAGAGAGATATGAGATAGAAGACCGGAAGGGCGGAACTGAAGGAGCTGTGCTGACAAGGAGACATCTTATACATGGTGGCAGCTCATGGTGTGGACGGGGTGGAGGATGTGGACCCGCTACGCTTTGAGGCCATGGCATTGACGGACGAAAGCGTCTATTGTTACGCTTCACGCAACCACTAATAGTGCCTTTGTCCTCGATGCCACTGCGCCACACCCCGCTTTGGCAGTGGAGGCAAACACTCCGACCACAGAATCATGTTTAAGTGGAAGACAGAAGGTCAAATCATATAAATAGGGGGACAGCTGTTGGTGCGGCAAGGTTATCTGCGTTGATATCTGCTCGTTCTACCGTCATAACACACCTTTTTCATTTCACGAGATGCAGAAACAGGTGAGAATATCGGAGTTATCCGTAATGAAGCATGTGCTGATCTTGTGATTCCCGCAGGTCTTTCAAACGCGATCCATGCATGAGCTTCGTCAAAGCCCCCGTTCTAGAGCCACACAGCTGGATGGGAGAGAACCTACCGTTGTCATCCAAAAGGCGCGCAAAGTCGCTGTGCCATGGCAAAAGGCTGTATTGATCATGGCAAGATGGTTTCAATGACCTTGGAAATCGTTGCTCATCATCTCTTAGGTGCCCCCAAGACAGCCAAGCTTCCAGCATTCGCCACATGAGGCAGACAGGAGGTGATGGCCCCATCTACAACAAGCAACTTTTGGCGTGGCACATCTCGCTACACGCGTTTTTGTGAGAACCCAGGAAGATGAACTTTAGCTCCGCACCGTGTTGTTATAATAGTATAAGTTGCTTGACTCGAATATCTTCATGGAATATATTTGTAACGTGGTGGTCCTGGGCTGTTAACGATAACGTAGGTTCAGAGGACTTCACAAGCTTCCTAAAAGGAATCCCCTCATACTCACTTACCGCCTATGCGAAGTTTGTATGGCCTCTGTGATACATGTAAGCATGAGGCCTCACTCGGAGGTCCCGCGAGAGGATTCGTTCAATGTTTTAGGGAGTATTGTCATAGCAAGGGGTCCGTTTGGTCTCGGCCAAACCAATCGACCAAGCTTAGAGTTCCGACAGGCAAACACTGACTAATATTCACACTCCGCACGGCATTTTTCCGAGCCACAAGCACATTTCACCAGCTAAAGGGCGGCAACCCCTTGGGCGGTGATTTCTACAATGAGAAGTCGACCCCTTGCCGAGTTTCGGCGAGCCTTCGGCTCGCTAACCCCTTGAAACGACCAAACCTTTTAAGCCAGAGGTGTCATCACGTGACCGTGAGGTTGGCGTAGTAACCTGAAACCAGTAAACCCTCCTCACAGTGATACTAGCCATTGAACGTTGAACGTTGAACATCGAACAAACGGGCACTTCCGAGTCGTACAAGGTCCCGTGAACCGACCAACCATCAAACTGCAATGAGCAGGCTACCGCCGGCCTTCACGTCTCTTTATCGTCTCGTCCTACGCTCAACTTCTGCATCGGTTCTACATCATACCGTCGCTCGAAAGAACCTCTGCAAGCTCTGGAGGCCCGCTTTTGACGCGGCAGTACAGGTTGTTCGAGAACTTCAAAGTTGTCAGTTATCTCAAATGGAAAGGACAAAACGCGAACGACTATTGAATATCTTCCAGCTGCGAGGTACGCAGATGGTTAAGTCTCCCATTATACTGTCTCATCTCGCATAGTGGATGCTACCCTGACCTTGCTGTTGAACTCTGCAAATTCTCGCGGTATCCCCCATCAAGTCCTTCGCAACCTGAATCTGCTTCGGAAGAGGCATGTTGATTGGGTTCAAGGCGGTTATTATTCACATTTGTCTAAAAATGCGTGGAAGCCCCAGCTATCTCCCACAGCACCTGAGTACAGACCAAGGTCGCTTATCCCGGAGAGCCACCGTGCTGCCGTAATCCAGGCTCGACGGAGGGAGAACAAACAAGCAGACGAGCGGTGTTGGAATGCTCTTGGTGAGGTGGTACGAATGGCCGAGGGCAGACACAATATATCCTTGGGCAGAGTTCGCTTGAAGCCGTGGGCAATGGAAAAGTCATAAGCTCAGTCTCCTATCTAGTCGTGGTCCTCCGACATTGACGTCTTGGATCGGAGTTCACTCAAAAGAGGCCCAGGGAACGTTTTTTTGTTCCCTGTGAGTTTTTCTTTCGACGAGTTGTTAGGCTAGTGTCGCAGGTTTTTGTTCCCATGTGCGAATTTCTCCTTGTATCGTGAACTCCGTCTAAACTAAGATAAGAGTTCACAGCAGCCCCAAAAGCAAACAATAGTTTTTGAGAGCTAACCTCAAACCTGCTTAGCACAGTTACGGCGCCTCAAATTTCCCAAACCTTGTTGCATTGAGCGTGACTTCGACGACAAGGCTGGCCCCACCATACAAGAACAGTTAGGTTTGAATTAGCTGCTGGCTATTGTTTTTCCTGACACCCGATCACGTGAGTAATTGGCAGATTGGAGATAACAATAACCCTTGTAAGTTGTCGATGTCAAGTATAGTTACCTTCCCTCGTTTGTGTGCCCGTATCTTGTGTTTCTTAAAGAGCGTGTCGATGGGGGAGGATGGGTACCTCGCTCCCGCGCAGCTGTGCTCCGCCTGTAACACGCCCCTGTCATCACCATGACATTTCAAACCTCCAGTCTGCGCGTTGCTGGTCAACAGTCCGACACAGAGGACTTTCTCTACCCTTTGCCCGATTCCGGATTGTCGTCGATGTGTCTCAAGTCGATGTATGAAGACAGCGAATCCATCAAGTCATGGATAGACACTATATACCACGTGAGTTCTGTGGCTTAATCCGCATCTCCGTTGGCTGATCATGCAACCCAGGCCGAGAAATCTATATTTCAACTGGACGATTCGAAGGCTGTGGATGCCTTCCCATTCTCCCTTCACACATTCAGAGACCGAGGGGCGCCCTCTCCAGTATCTGAAGACTTCGACTCGGACAGTAGCGCATCTTTCTGCCCTGACACGTCGGCATGGGTTTTAGAGCATCTGGTCCCCGTCTCCGATGACGATGGTGAAAGCGATTCAACTTCGACTCAGTCTGATGACGAGGCACAATATCTCAGGATCCCTTCTGACAGCCCTTGGTATCGCCAACCGTCACCCAGTCCTGAACCAATAGTGGATCAGGAGTTCTGCACTGGGACATACCCAAACTCATGCTCCAGTGATGTCCGCCAGGTCATCTCCCAGCAGGAACATCTCCTCGTTATTTTCCATGAGGAGCTACGCAGAATCATACCCCATGGCGACGGAGCGGAGTATAATTCCGCTTGGCTCGAAGACGTGGATCCAGACCTTGTGTTAGCACCCATAGAGACCTACGAAGATTTGTGTTGGGAATCTGTTGTCTCGGAGAGGTCTCCTACCCGTCGGTTGACTAGGCCGCTGCCTGACGTACCGGTTGGGTTTGGTGACGTCCACAGCGCCTTCTGAGTTGGGAGGTGAGCATGAGTTTGATAAACCTGACGACTGATGTACTGATGCTCTGCTCAGTCGCTCAACGTCAGACGCTCAATAGTTATTCGTGTATATATACTTGCCATGCGCCTCAAGCTAGCATGCTCCAAGCTCCCAAGGCGCATCGATGTATTCCACCGTTTCGTTCATACCTTGCCCTTTCTTTCCTTTTGGCATTTTCTCCACATCACTGCATGTATCACTCATTCATTTTCTTCGCATTTAAAAAGTTCTTCTGGGACATTGGGTTCACGTGTGTGTCCTCCTGTGCAGAGGGCTTTCGTCCATCTTGTAGGCATTATGTACAACACTTTTCGGTCGCAGGGCGTCCTGTCTGTTTAATCCCTTCCACGTGTGATGCGAGTGTTCATGATCACACACGATCAAGCGAGGTTCGGTCGTCTCAGGGGAAGCACTTACATAAGGGACCTACCAGTGACCTTTAAATTTCGGACATATCGGTGTCGTTGAACCTGAACCGGGATGTCTCACACTTCTTGAATCATTGCATTACCCGCACCAATACTCGAGTGAAACAGAAGAGAACTTCGGCAAGTAACCCGCTTAGACTAGGCTCCAACGGCCTGAGACACGTCGAGTTTTCAGCAATGTAGCCCAACGGCTTAGGTTTGAACGGACCTGAATTCTGCATGGGTACCTGTGAGTGGCGGAAATTCATCAGCCATGCCCTGTCTGCTCTGAAACATGAAACAGCATATGACGCCCAATTTACACACAACTGTAGCTGAGTAGTAGCCGGCTGGAAGGTTCTGTGTAAGTTACGGTAGTTCCGCCGTGCCAACATGCACGCGTGTAACTCTTGTTCTCCAAATGGACTGGCCGCTGTCTTGAAGTCATTTGGACTATTTCATGATGACGAGTACATACTTAGCGACGTCTGCGATGATTAGCAGGTGCGCCCACATGTCCAAACCCGCGCAATGCTGAGTGCCATACTTCACAGAGTCTCACCTTCATAATCACGACATTTCTAGCACTGTAGCCCGCCAACTCTGAAATGGAGATTTTGTCTTGGAGCCGAGTTAAGCTGTTGCATGGATACTTCCAACCTCACCCCAATGAAGATGCGAAGATGTTTCATTCCATGATTGCCTAGCCATCCCACGACATAGGTATATATTGCGGCTAGGACAGCTGGAGGGAATTCAACAACATGCATCATTCACATCTCGACAATTTGCTGACCTCGTTGTCAACGGCATCCTCTCTATGGTCCGCGAAGCAAGAAGCGGTGCGTTGTTCGACTTGTCTTGGTACCTTGATTGACGTGAGAGCTAGGAGTTGCTTGAGCCTTTCTCATACATAGCATCCTGTCCAGGCAAGGAGGTCCGCAGTCAACTCATACTAGCTTTCAATCACTGGCTTCAAGTGCCCGCGGGTCAGCTTGAAGTGATCACTCGTGTGATAGGACTACTGCACAACGCGAGTCTCCTGTCAGTCTATTTTCCCGCGTCTCTTACCAGCGATGATATTTGCTCACGTCGACGCAGAGTGGACGATATCGAGGATGACTCTGAGTTGAGAAGAGGCAAGCCAGGTAAGATGATCATCGATTTTTATCGACAAGGTTGGACCGCCTAGCTCGGACATAGTTGCGCATAGGATATATGGTGTACCTCAAACCATCAACACCGCCAACTACGTTTATTTCCTTGCATATCAAGAAGTCTCTAAGATTCAGTCTCACATTCCTAGCGATGGCGTGCATCACTGGAAGCCGCTGTCTAGCCTTCGTTTGCCACAAATTCTCAGTGGTAAGTCAGCTCATATCACACTCATTCCCCTCCTTTTGACGTGTAGATTAGAAGAATTATTGGCACTTCACCGCGGACAAGGTCGGGAGTTACTTTGGCGTGACAACCTACAGTGTCCCACTGAGGAAGAGTATGTAGACATGGTGAAAGATAGTGAGTACTTGAGACCAGCAGTCTAGCAACCTCGCTAATTTGGCACTCAGAGACTGGCGGACTTCTGCGGCTAGCGGTGAAACTGATGGTGGAATGCGCTACTACAAATTTGGATGTGTAAGTCAACGCCACAAACTGGATCCGACGCTGCATGTATAACTTCCCGTCAGGAACTACATCCCGTTGCTAGATCTGGTTGGCATCTGGTTCCAGATCCGAGATGACTACATGAACCTTCAAAGCAACGTGGTTCGTAATCTCGTAAGGGAGCACTTGCCTGCCTGATCTTTGTTGTTGTTCAGTATGCAGAACACAAAGGGTTTGCCGAGGACCTTTCGGAGGGGAAGTTTTCGTTCCCCGTCGTCCACGGGATCAGAGAGCAGCCAGACAACAGACAGCTATTGAGTACGATCAAGGGTTATTCCACGGAGAGATGGATTGACTTATTGGTGGCTTGACAGGCGTGCTCCAGAAACGGCCCAAGAGCCCAACCCTCAAACATCACACCATCTCATATCTCAGGGATTCGACTCGCTCATTTGAATATACTCTCAAAGTGCTACGCTCTCTGGAAGGACAGGCGCGTGCCGAGGTGGCGAGACTCGGTGGAAATGTAATGCTGGAAATGATTTTCGATAGGCTTACGGTTAGGGACTCTTCGGGCCAACCCGAGCCTTCCCCAGCTCCGGAACAAGTTTTAGCCCAACTCTGAACCGGTGTCAACCATACAACATAAAGGTATTCAGGGTGCACTGGTGTATATCTAGGTTGCGAGATCTCTGGATATGTGATTATGTAAAGTTGAGGAACAGTGGTACTGTATATGCGTAAACCATGAGCATGCAATCACTTCAAAGTTAGCTGACCGTGTGCATCCGAACTGGAACCGTGATGTTGCTGCCTGTCACTGTCTACCTCTTGTCATTCGAACAGTGACGGTCTCTGTCCTTGAGTCAATGCCTTTATCGAGTTACAACAACTTCCTGTCAACTCTCGGGGGTTCGCCTAGTAATCGGTGGACAGCCGAACGCGAACAGGTGGGTTATCGAAAGCATACCATCACTCGCTGATTATAGGATCCCTGAAAACCGCTCAGGTGGTGATAGGACCCTTCACCTATATCGCTTCAAATCCTGGAAAAAATATTCGCGGGAGGCTGATTGCTGCATTTGACTACTGGCTCAATGTACCGAAGGAGAAACTCGAAGTAATTGATCGTGTCATTGATATGGTTCATAATGCTAGTCTCATGTGAGTGTTCCGTTATACCAGCCCCACGAACCATCAAGGAGTTGTTTGCACAGGCATGATGACATTGAAGATGACTCAGACCTCCGAAGGGGCAAACCAGGTGACTTGGTGCTTTTTCTCCTCTCCGGCAGTTGTCGTTGGACAGACGATCTTGACTGTGATGTGATTCTTGCACAGCTGCCCACAAAGTTTATGGCACCCCGCAGACTATAAACTCTGCCAACTACGTGTTGCACATCGCCTATCAAGAGCTGAGGAAATCCCTTCGGTCGGCCACTCACCAGACTGTGGAGGGGACCGAACCCGTTGACCGTCTTCTTCGTGTCGAGGACTTGGACGTCATCTGGAACGGTACTCTCAGAGCACCATCCTGAGACACTGCCTCACCACTTTTACTTCAGAGGATCTCATACATCTACATCGTGGCCAAGGGCTAGATATATACTGGCGGGATGCCTACAAATGTCCGACAGAGGAGGAGTACATTGACATGGCCTTAGGCAGTACGTTTTCCTTGTGCGGATTCGTCTTCGCTGCTCACTGCTACGTACAAGAGGCGAGTGGCGTCTTGCGTCTGTCGGTTAGGATTATGATGACGTGCGCAACTACAAACACCAGGGTGTGCGTAAATGAGCGTAGAATTCTACCTCGTGCTACTGACAACAACATGACAGGAACTACGTGCCCTTAATTGACCTCATAGGTGTATATTGTCAGATACGAGATGACTACATGAACTTGCAAAGCCAGGAGGTTAGAGAAGCGAGTTGGTCGAACTTGAAGTACTTATTATGTCAATCTATCCAGTACACCGACACCAAAGGACTGGCGGATGACATATCGGAAGGGAAGTTTTCGTTCCCTGTCATCCACGGCATTCGAGAAAATCCTGACAATACAGAGATATTGGGTAGGAGTGATCTCTCTTTCCCTATCTAATGCTCATCGCGGTCTAGATATCTTGGAGCAGCGCCCCAAGACGCCGACCCTTAAACTGAGAGCTATCGCATACCTGAAGGACACAACACGTTCTTTTGACTACACGCTATCGGTGATGAAGTCTCTTGAGAATCAAATCCGTCAGGAGGTGACTAATCTCGGGGGTAATCCGATACTGGAGGCATTGTTGGACAAAGTACGCCAATGAAGAGATGACCTGCTTCGTTAAGTATCAATGTTGTACAAAATAAACACGAATCTACCTTATCCAGAGCCCGCCTCAGAGCCTTCGCTCTGCGGAGAGTCGTCCTCGTCATCATCATTTCCAAAGAAGTCGTCACCTGCAACACTGGCAGCCATTTTTGATGGCTTTTTCGAAGAAGCCGCTTCCACTCCTTTCCGACTAGACTTTGATCGCGTATTCTCCTGCCCTGGCACACCCAGTTCGATTTCAGGCATAGTACTTAGCTCCTCGCGTTCCATATGCGCACGTATCATTGCCCGCACTTTGGAGCGTTCATCGTTGTCATCTGATGCTGCTGCGACCGGCGCAGCTGGGGCACCTGACTGTCGGACTGCGGGTGGAAAGAGCGAGACATATTTCTTAGTCTTTGGGTAGTGCTGCGAGATAAATCAGTAGTGGCCTCAAACGAGCTTGCGTCGGAGGTACCAAGATATAGTTCAGATCCACCCTTAAATCTCCCAAAGCTGATTCAAGCTTCTCCCTCTCCTTGCCTTCAGAGGTTTCCAGGCTACGTTTCGTCTGGTTTATTTTCCGAACTACTTTCTGGCGCTCTTCATGAAGATAGTCTCGTTAGCAATGCAACGTTAACTCGTTGAGACACTCACCGAAGAATTTGATTTTGTGGTATTTTACAGCAAAATTGCGTTCTTTCCGTGCTGCCTCGGCCCTGGCAAGATCGGCGTCGAGAGCCTTCATCCGACGCTCTGATTCCACCCGTACATCCGCCGCTAGGCTTTGCTTCGCAAGAAGGCGTTTTGTTTGTCGGAGAGCTGACTTGAGTTTCTGGACGCCAGGGAGAGCATCCTCGTGAATTGGCTGTCGCGGTAGCTTGTTGGCATACGGATGATGTCTAATTTTTTTGTGCGGTCGTGCCTTCGATGGACCTGCTGTCGATGTGGATTTTGTCTCTTGCGTTGTTGTTGAGGGAGCCATGAAGGCTCCAAGTTCGAGTTGAAGAACGGGACCAACGGTTGAGTGTAGTCCCAGGTGGTAGAAGCAAAGAATTAAATTCGGGTTAGGGTTTGATCTTGTTAACTGGAGATTGAAAACAAGGACTGATCATGTTTGACCAAGTACCACAATGCGAAATCTAGCACTGTCTGCGACTCATATCTTCACAATACAGGCGGAGGAAGTGATACAATTTTCAAGCCCAATATCCGAGGGTGCTTCCGCCCTGCTTAGTGCCATCGCGTTCGACGTCGATCGGGATGCTGTCTTCGCTGCTACGGAGTCTGAGGGAGAGATCCTGGTCTGGAGAACCCCGGGAACAGTTTCTCCTGGCGGCGGTCCTTCATTTGTGTTCTGCGGCTCGTTTATAACGCCCAGCCCTCGTATTGTGAATCTCAGGGTGCTTTCCGAGTCGAGTCAACTTGCGCTTGTAACGCTGGCCGGAGATATTGTGGTGTGGGGACTCGACGAGTTGGGAAACACTGTCGTGAGTTGTCTCATGTGGTATACCGTCTGTGGCGTGCTCATTCCTGTTACAGGGTGATGCTGAGGTCCAGGGCACAGTAGAGTCAGGGATTGCGGCTGCTGCCTGGAGTCCTGATGACTCGCTACTAACCTTGGTCACTGGTGCGTTGTGGATTGGTCTCTTCCGCAGAATTCTGACCTTTCCCGTGTTTAGAGACAAATGTTATTATCATGACATCAGCATTCGATGTCCTCTCGGAGGTCCCTATCGAGACAGGTGAATTCGGAGAAGGCGAGAACAATTTCAAGTGCTTTCTGGGAGTGCCTGACGACAAATCCATGATCCAGATGCTCCCATTAATGTTGGCTGGGGTTCCAAAGAGACGCAGTTTCACGGATCCATAGGAAGAGCGCATCTCAGTGTCGACAAGGAAAAACCAAAAGACGAGGGCGAGACTTTCGACGACGATGGTCGACCGCGCGTTACCTGGCGTGGAGATGGCGCATATTTTGCTGTTTCTGCGCGATCATCTCGGCCGTCTTCGCAACGCGTTATAAGGGTATATTCGCATGAAGGTCGCCTGCAGGCCACTTCCGAATCAATTCTGGGTCTCGAATCAAGTGCTGCATGGAGACCCAATGGGGGCCTCATTGCATCCACGCAAAACGAGGTTCGGTTGGGACCTCAAGATACCCGCAAAAGCGGAAAACACGACGTTGTATTCTTCGAGAGAAATGGCCTTCGGCATGGCGAGTTCAGTCTACGACGCCCACCCGAAGTCGATGGATCGCAATATAAAATCAAAGACCTTGTATGGTCTCCTGATTCAGCCGTACTTGCAGTTTGGATTGAGCAGGTGGATGAAGACATAGTGCAACTGTGGACTACCGGAAACTATCATTGGTAACCCTACTTACTCTTTCATCAGTTTCTGCGTATTGACCCCTCCGTGATATAGGTATCTTAAGCAAGAACTCCAAGCTCCAGGTGCCGCCCATTTTACAAGTGTTGTATGGCACCCTGAAGCTTCATTGCGATTGGTCATGACGACTCCCTGTATGTTCGTCTGCGCTAGCTTTTCATCGGGCTCAATCTGATCTTGCATAGCCCAACTAATTACTCGAATGTTCACCTGGGAGACATGTGCTGGTGCGAATGCCACTGGCACTGTTGGAGTTATTGACGGAGGTTGATGGGCTGTTAGCATGTCATTTGTTACTGTGGGCTCATCGATTCTTTCAACAGATCAGGTCCTTCTCACGCCTTTTCGCACTCAAAATGTCCCTCCTCCAATGTCCTCCTATCAGCTCAAAACAACCCCTTCTACCACTGCTGCCGAGAGCCTAGATCCGTCTTCTTCAAGCATTCTCTCACCACGCAGACAGACTCCGGTCCATATTTCTCTTTCACCTTCGGGTGATCTTCTAGCGATTATTTGGCAACGGGGTCATGTTGCTGTTTGGTCGTTGAATACGAGGATAGGCCCAGGTAAGGGGAAAGTGATGGATCCCCTCCTCATTTGGACAACAAATCTGGGGGTTGGAGACCAGCTCTGGAGGCAAGTTACTATCTCTAATCTTGACGAAGGCGAGAAGAGCGTTGTGAGAGTGACGGTCCTCGGTTCCGGAGGGGGGGACACCGATCAAACTAACATCCACGAAATCCGATTTGCTGCCGGAAGTGAGCAGAAACCTGAAAGTGAGGAAAGTTGGGTAGTCAGAATGCCAGAGGCTAATGGTCGCCTCGTCTCGGGCTACGATTACCTGCCCCCGTTCTGGCAAGCTTCCGATGGGAAAATTTTTGAAGGTTGGTACTTTTCTGAGGTGTTTGTTTGAGTTTCTGCACCCCACCTTTCTGACCTTGACATCAGTAAATTATACTCAAGATATCCTTTCCCCAATCTGCTCTTTCCCCGAACACTGCTTCTGGGCTGCATGTTCTGTTGTGCAGGACTCTCGGTTACTTGTTGGCCTTGCATACTCAGGAAAGCTGCTCTGCGTGCTCCCCGGATCGCAGTCAGCCTTACTCTCGGGCAACGCCAACTCCTTTGCCATGGCATCAGGTTTCGTGGTATTTTCCACGACAGCCCACGAGGCACAGTTTGCTCCAGTCGTAATGCTCGTTCAACACCTGAAGAGCCTAACAGAAACAGAGGAGTTCGCACTACCCCTGGAAAACAGCACATCACCTGCTCAACTATCGAGTGATGCCTGGGAGAAGCGCCGTGTCGAACGAGGGTCAAGAATAGTGACTGTTGTACCTAGTACGATGAGCCTGGTGCTACAGATGCCCAGAGGCAACCTTGAGACGATCAACCCTCGACCCTTGGTCATGGAAGTCGTGAAAAGCGATCTTGACTCGTATGTCCATAGATCTTTCTTTCACAACGCCGTTTATTAACCTGTTCTACGTGGCAGAGGGCGATGGCAAAAGGCGTTCTTGTCCTGCCGAAAGCACCGCATAGACCTCAGTATCATTGTACAGCACAATCAGGACGCGTTCATGGCTGGCGTGTCAGCATTCATCGATCAAATCCAGGATGTCGACTATATTAACTTATTCCTAACTAACGTTGGGTCAGTCAGTTTACTTGTTTCGTGTATGCTTTACTTTGTGATACCGATTTCCGCAGACGAAGCCAACTCCCGCAGAAAGCAATTACTGATGCATGCGGTGCCGTTCGTCGCGAGCTTGAAACAAAAGACCTCAGCAAGTATGTCAATTCGATCCTTACTGCGTATGTTGTCAAATCGCCACCGGATCATGAAGCCGGGCTTGCAATGTTGCTTCGTCTACGGGGTTAGCGATACTTTCCTATGCAACTCTCAATTTAACTTCTGACCTGTCTGCAGATTCGCAGCCGGACCTGGTTGAGGATGCGGTGAAGTACATCATTTTCCTCGTGGACGCCGACAAGCTCTTCAACACCGCACTGGGAATGTATGATTTCTCGCTCGTTTTGATGGTCGCTCAACACGCGCAAAAGGTGTTTATTGTTCAAGTCAAAGATGTAATTCCACCGCTCTGACGGCGCTGTCCCAGGATCCAAGAGAATATCTTCCATTCCTTCGGGAACTGAGAGCTTTTCCCCAGTTCTATCAGCGCTTTAAGATCGACGATCATCTCCGAAGACATGTGAAAGCACTATTGAACTTACACCGTGCAGGTCAGTCGAAGTTAACAGTGTCCGAACCTGCAGGCTCCTCACACGTTATCAGGTCCTGATTATTTCCAAGAAGCCCTTGAATACCTTGAGCGCTATCAGCTGTACGAAGAAGGACTTGATATTTGGGAAGACAACGAACAACGTCAAGTCAGTCCCTGTGTTCCCGTCCTGAGAAAAGACGATATTGAAATAACCCCAAGGCCGTTCTGAACGCGTATGGTAGTTGGCTGTTTGACCGGCGCGACTACACACAGGCAGCTCTCGGTACGGACCCACCGTCTAGATCGGATGCCACGCTAACAACGATGTCAGTGTTTGTCGAGGCATCAGACTTTCGAAAGGCGATGGTTGCACACGAAAGAGCGTTGGAATGGCAAGAGCTCTTTGAACTTTCGACCAAGACGACGATTCCCGAAGAGGAAGTCAAAGAAATCGCCCATCGCATCACCGGTCCGTCCCTTATGCCATTTCCTGGAAGCATCAGACTTACCTTGCCTATAGAGGAGCTGCTATCAAAGAAACGTTATCCAGAAGCGGCACGGGTCTTGGTCGATTACGCAGGTGATGTTCGACAAGCAGTCATTGCGCTCGTCCAAGGCAACGAATTCTCGGAGGCGCGGAGAATCGTGAGTGACTCGAAATAGTCCTCTGTCGCTGCTTTATTCATGCCATCCGGGCCAGGTGTCTCTGCACTCGAAACCCGAACTACTCGAGGATGTGATTCTTCCAGGAGCCTTCGAGAGCCGGTCTCAGCTCGCCGACGACCTGACCGAGATGCGGGAACAACTCCACAAGCAAGTTTCTCGTCTCAAAGAACTACGGGTCAAAAAAGTGGAAGAACCAGGTACGTATTCCATCCCAGAAGTCCCCGTCTCTCGCTGGTTAATCAGAGCGAACATTCAAGACGCCTTTTATGGTACCGAAGACACGAATTTGCACAATGTGGATGTGATGACGGATGTGTCGATGGCTCCGACTGCGTTTACGAGGTACACGGTAGCGGCGTCCGTGACGTCGAAAGCGTCCAAGTGAGTGAATTTTTTTCTTGGCGGTGCGGGGGCTTTTTTTATATATCTCCTTGGCAGGCGGAGTTCCAAGACGAAGAGGAAAATGGAGCGCAAGGTCGGGTCTGGGCGAAAAGGCACCGTGGACGAGGAAGAATATCTGCTCAAGTCGATGTCAAAGGTAGTCACGAGGTGTGCGGCAACCCAAGGTGAGTCGTGGAGAGCGTGTAGGAGGCAAGCTCTGGGCGCTGATGGCTCTAACTGTAGCTGAGGTCAAGAAGCTGTTGCCTCATCTGCTGCAGTTGTCCAAGGAACACCGCGCGGAAGGTATAGCCCTCCAACGGGAGTTCAGTGCCTTCGAGCAAGAGTTACGGGAAGCCATTGAGGATATTTGGAAGAAGCCTGGGAGCACAGAGGAGCCAGGACCCGTGGATTCTTGGGTAACCAGGATGCAAGAAAAAGAGAAGGAACGCCTGATAGATCCGATCGAACGCGTGCCAAGACCAGAGGTGGAGGCAGTCGAGTGGGGATTAAAGTTGCTACGAGTCAGGACCTAATATATACGGTCGGAATGGGGAATGTTAGTTACAGAAGATGCATCGAAAAAATTAGATGGTCGCTCACAAAGTTCTGCTACCGAAAAACGAGTATCCATGCATTTTGAGCGATCACATCGTTCGACGGGCGAATTACTCGATGCCTTCGTAGGTGCAGTGTGACGACGACCGCCAGCACACCGCGATTCCTATTCATACAAATCGGATGTAGATGTAGATAAAGTGTAATACAGGAGGCATGAAGTAAATCCAGGTGCTCGTCGATACCAAGGGTATAAGGTACGCCGTAGATAAGATATATTAAATTATTCAAATGGGTCATGACGGGGTGAGCGGTTCAATGCAAGATAGTCAATGGTGAGGACGACCAAAGTGTGTCGTACGAAAGCAACTGAGAACGAGGAACGAAAGGGATGATAACGTAAATCTGGTAATTATCGGTCGTGCAAGGGATGATCATCGTCAACACCATATACATCTGTGACAAGTCAGTCGTGTAAATACAGATTCTATGAGTGTTCTCACCTATTGGCGACTGGAACTCGCGAACCTTGGCTACGATCAGCTCGGGAGCAATCAGAAACAACGCAAAAATCCCTCACATAAGGATGCAGGCCAGTCCCATGACCTTCCGAGTGTGACCTGATGAGACTCCTTGAACGCCGATCAAAAACATATGATTCAGTGTAAGGCAAGTCAGCCGATCGAGGCGTTTCAACATCATGTAGTTCCCGTGCTCGCATTCGGAAGTGTCCATCGAGAGAATCGGGATGCGCCGGGTTTGGTAGGTTCCCACCTTCATACTCAGGAGATGGATCATGTCGTGAGTCCGCTGATGGCTGGGCGGACGGCGCCCGAACGATAGCCAAGACCGGATCTTTTGAAGAGGGACGCTCATGAAATGACGCGGGGGGTCGAATAAGGTCTATTGAATCTGTCGGAGGCGTTTTCAGAGCGGCGGCGGGATTGGCCACAGCGACGGTATAGCCGAGCTCTTGAGTGAGGGAGCGAGGGAAAAAGACCTGAGGGATGGTTAGTTTATGGATAACAGATAGAGCAGAAATGACATGCAAGTAGAGTTATGGCAGATGAAACAACTGCGCCAATGCCTCCAAGCATCAAGAGAAAATCTGACAACTAATGAGCGACTTGCTATTCCAAGGTAGATTCAGATTTTACCTGGCCAAAACCTTCGTCAATTCGACCACAAGTGAGCATCCCTGTGTCAGTCAGAATGAATGGACGACACTCACTGACTGCTGTTTATTGTGTGAGGCCCTTGTACTCCGTCGAGAGCCAATGCAAACAGAGGAATGGAAAACAAAAGTCTGAATATGATACGGCCGCACTGGACCAGAAATATTAGCTTATCAGATAACGAGCGATTTAACGACCTTACACACATTCAGATGAAAGAACAATACAAGACGGTGGACTATATTCGGGGCTGCGCCGTCCTCTTTTACACGCCGAATGAATGCCGGAAATCGCGAAAGAACGTAGAGAAAGCCCAAGGTTGTCGCTGTTGATGCTGAGGAGCCAACAAGCAGTGTCCAAGCCAGGCACTATGATATCACATGAGAGGTCGCAGCGTATGGGAGCGAATAGATAGGTACCAAGTCAAAATCTCTCCGCGATACAAAGGTCGCCAACGGCATTCCAAGTATGGCGAATAGCGTGCCTGATTGATTAAGACCGCCCAATTAGCGAATGAGGTTTATAGCGGAAGTAATGTTCACAAGTACCCCATATCCAAAATTTAAACTCGTCGCTATCGAACCACAGGCGTGTGGTTGGACCTTGATTCAGAAGAAAGAGCCAGAAAGTCAACTCTGCGCAACCAGTCACCATGAGAAGATCATAGGATTGCGTGTAAATTTCTTGCCTTCGAGGTGAGTGACCCTGTACATCATGTCAGTGAGGTCTGGGACAAAGTAAAGGATGACATCAGAGCACTGACAATTCACATGCCCATCCAATGCTGAGTACAAGAAGCACCGTCAGTAACCACTTCTTGCGGCTGTGAGAAAAGGACTGCAATGGCATGGGTGTCACTGGCAAAGCGGAATGAGTAGGGTTTCGGGGATAATGCATGGAAAGCATACATTCGCCAGTTGGTGTCAGAACGTAGCCTTGAAAAGGGAGTCAGAGAAAACAAGATGTTTGGACTATAGAGTAAGACTTGCCTTCTTTAAACTTGAGAGTAGCGAATGAGACACTGAATATGACGAGGCAAGTGAGGGTTGCTATATACGTGTACTGGGAGAAAGCCCTTGAGGTGAAGGGAAAGCTGTAAGTGGAACAAACTTACACTCATGAAACGCTTGAACGTGCCAGGCTGTCGCCCCGACTGGTTCCAGCTCAAACATTTGAATCTATCATAGTTCCAGAGATGAAAGATGAGGAAGCAATAGAACTGGATACGGTGACCCACATGAGCAAATCGGCTGTATTTAGAGGATGCAACATGTGCTCACCAAGGTTGACAGGATGGACCACAACAGGAACACGGTCGGTGAACCTCCGCCCATGACAGAAGGCAGGTACAAAAGTGAAAGAGACAGCGAGGAAAAAAATGAGGCAAAGACACAAATGGGACCTGTTACAAGTTTAAGTACAAGGATATGATCCTAATCCTTTGGCTTATTTAATCATCCCCCGCAAAGCCCACTAAGGCACCGTCAAATTGTCCATTTTTAATTTTAGCTGCAGTAACGTAATTAATATTAGAAATTTTCTAGTTACGTCGCAAGGTCACAACTTGTCACGGTGTTCATTCACTGGTCCAGCAGTGTTCCTTTCCTTCATGAAACGTCAGAGCAGTCGTAGCGATTTCCACTTTAGTGATTAGGTTTACACCTGTTTACACCCTCACATTAATGTTAATCGAGGTACAGTTCATTTTTGTCATTTTCCAATGGAATATTCATCACTTATTTTCTCAGGCTCGGCGTTGACTCGGAACTTCATCTGGCCACCCACGCCGAGGCCCATAACATGGCTACGAACTATACCGAGACTACACACCCTTGATGAGCCTCAATGTCGTCCGAACTCATTCAAGGATTATTATCGAATGTGGTTCATGGCCCCCGTCGTCATTGTAATCTGATTATAAATTAACTTGGGCCCCCGAAAAACCGATTATCTACACGGCCAAACTGTGACTGGCAATCTCCTGTGATCCGGATCCATCTTTATCTCCAACGGTCAAGCACGGGTATTATTGATTCGCTGCATCATGCCCTTGTACAAATCTCCTCGTCCTCCGCCGAACGCGGTGCTCTCCATTTGCCGATCCCGCAATATTTGTTCCCGACTGGCACTTTCCGAAATGAAGCACGGTGGTTAATTTACCGCTCTAAGAGACGGGCGGGTACTGGGCATCATTCCGTTCGTGTGGTCCCCTACGTGTACAAAGTACTCCTCGCTTCCACCTCCGTAACATGCGTTACGGTGGTGGTCAATGAATCGTGGCATATTATCCCTGACGCATGCTAAAGGGCTTGGAAAGGGAAAGGGAAAGGTTTATATGATTCAGATACCCTGAACGAAGAAAATGCGAACGTTGGCAACGATCAACAGTGAGTTTTCTGCCAGAAAGAGTCAAACGAAAGGCACTTTGTACGTCCTGACAACCATTCGAATAGGTCCCGGAACATCAACTCGTCCCCTGGTGATCATAAGTAAGGTACACATTGAAGTTTGAACTGACTTTGGGGAGAAGCGAGTGTGAACGCCACGGAGTCGTTTTCGGTACCCATCTGCCCCTCTGAACAACGAACTAGCTCCTGGAGATGCATCCCGGTATGGTTGATGCACGAAGCTCAAGTTGTAGCTTGCTAACGATACTATAACATTGCTTCAAGTTTGCACCAGAATGTTCAAACCAGAACGTTCACACTTTAGGTGGGAGCGAGAGTGACAGCGATAAGCTGGGCGTCTCAGGTCATCCGGCGGTACGGCACCGTCAAGCACGGCTTCAGGCAACCGTCTCCCACCTGCAGGACGGACGTCTGATGGCGTCAATTTAGCCTGACCAATCAGCCCCGATTCTTCTCCGGTCACTTGCCGATCACTCAAAGTGTCAAGTGGGATCTAGACACCTGTCGAATTACTTTTGTCCTGTCAATAGTAAACTACCCATCCACAACGGTCGACCAAGCGAAGATGTGACTTTGTCCACAAGGGCCATTCATGCAATCTTGACCTGTGCGGTTGCACTCTTCTCGATCTCCTCGTCGAAGACGTTAATGTCCCACTTGGGTTTGTAGGTCACAGGGATGTTGTATCTAAGATGCGCTGTCAGTTCGTGTGGCGGGATCAAGGCTAGCGAAACCGGCATACCGTCGAACATTGCCAACGCCGATAGAAGATACCCTCTTGTAGTCTTCCTCGCTCAGCTCGGCTTGCTCGAAGTTAGAGATGATACGACCTGTTGAACAGATTCTGTTCAGCACATCTAGAATCGCAGTATTTTGATCGACATACTCTCTTGGACGCTCTTAGGGATGACAGAGTATCCCCGGTATGCACCCCATGCAACGAGGACTTGCGCAGGAGTGGCGCCGAGTTTGTTGGCAACCTCTTGAACAACAGCATTTTCGGTGAGCATAGGGACGCCCACCACTGCGAGGAAACGCGGTTAATAAAACAATCAGTGGAGATAGAGAAGTTCTCCAACAGAAGACGCACAGTTGTTTCCAAGAGGGCTGTAAGCTGTAATGTGAATGCCCTTCCCCTTGCAGTACGCAACAAGGTCGTCCTGAGGAAGAAGAGGGTGGGCTTCGATTTGGTTGGCCGCCTGAAAATGAACGTGTTCAGTACCGAGGATCAAAGAAGTGAGGAGGAGAAGGGGAGCATACAGGGACGACACCAGTGGCATCTATAATGCCTCGGATCTGAGCGATGTTGAAGTTCGAGACACCGATGGCCTTCACCTAAAGCAGCAACGAGACAGTGAGCTTCAGCATCCAGGGACCGCGCACAAACAATGTACCTTGCCGGTGCCCAGGAGCTTGATCATGGCTTTCCAGGTGTCAACAAGGGGTGTTTCCGTATCAAGATGCACCTCTTCATCGGACTTCAGCGGAAAGAGGCCACTCCCGGGAACGAAAGCTGCGGGCCAGTGGATGACTGCAATCGCGCTATTCATTAACGAGTACTTTACTTTCCGACTGTGGATGTGCTCACGGTAAAGATCAAGGTAGGTCAAACCCAGTTGCTTGAGAGTCTCGTCAAGCTCAGCTTCAACAACCTGGGGCTGATGGGACGAGTTCCATAGCTTGGATGTGATGAAGAGCTGTTCTCGGGAGACGACCGAGGGGATAACTTTCTTAAGTGCGCGTCCGACCTCATCCTGGTTTCTATAGACCATCGCCAAATCAAGGTGGCGGTATCCATTTCGGACTGCGATCTCGACCTTATATGAGCACTGTTAGTTTGTTGAGGTTACGGTATTGATAAGAAACACATACGGCATTCTCCACCTCATTAGGCTTGGAGAGCCATGTCCCAAGACCGATCTGCGGAATCACGGCACCAGTGTTGAGGGGTATAACCTTTCCGAAAGACATGCTGGGAGTCTATCCGTCTAGAAGTTTTCTAAAAGATAGAGATGGACGAAGAAAAGAGCGTAAATTCCTTTGCTCTTATACATGGCTCATACACCCTATACCGTGACTAATTAATCTTTCTCATCAAGGCGGTCCGAATGCCGGCCGGCCCGGAATCTTCCCAAACACACGACTGACGTTGGACTTCATTTTCACCATGGCCGGAGACCATCACGAGCAGCGAAAATCGATAAAGGCCAGGTGAACGGTTCAAGCAGAAAACTATGCACGCAACATGGCTTGACGTAGGTGTCTCGAAAGGACGGAACCAACACTCCTTCAAGCATTCAGAGGCTCAGAACTTTCCGTGGAGAAGCGCAACCTAATCATAGATTTCATTCTAGGGAGGTCGTCTGATCACTGTGGTGAGTTCGACAGAGGGATATCATTACGTGACCGGTCAACCACTCACTCGAATTTTCAAGTTTCGAGAGTGGGCATTGAAAAGGGTGCATCTAAAGTGAGTGCTGTAGTCTGATTATGCCGGGATCTGCTTCCGCTGACGCTCGCTCGCGCACGACCTGCATTATAATTTCAGGATGAGTCGTTCCTCCCGATGTGACTCACGTTGATCGGATTGTGTGGTTATCGCTGCGTGAGAGATGCAGCTCACAGCCTCAGAAATCGAATAGATGTTGAATTACGGCGCAGGTCTTGGTTCGCTAGGTCTGCCTTAGCGCAGAGATGAACCTAAAAGTAAATTGTATGTGTGGTATATTCTCCACGGTAAGTTCGGCTTGAACTTTATGAACTTTTGACGGAAATCTCCCACCAACCAGGAA